>LD345456.1:31868-42838 GCA_001465055.1 Ptychodera flava
CTCATTTCTTTTACTCTTCAACCAACAAGAATGCGCGAAAAACATGAAAACGACATAGGAATGCACGCAGAGATAAATGCACAGTAGTGTTGTTTAGTGTTTTTGTAGAGCAACAGTTCTGCGGTTTGACTTTTAGTGCAGCAATGCACAGTTTTGTCAGCTTAATATAACAGTGACATATGTGTACTGTTTTGAATGGAATGTTAGTGTCAGTTATTTTGTTTACAGTTCTGTTTTATACATATTCCTCATGAGCAGAAAAAAAGGTTGACGTGGCGGATCTCAATTGACACGCGCGAGGATGAGAAACAAACTTTTTATTTTTCTTGGCCAAAGCAGTTTTTACTATCAGCATTATACTATGTATGACTACTCAATAATTTTGAGATGTCTTCGTAGTGAGATGTGAATCGACGTGAATCACAACAGAAAGGATAAAAAGGAAAGAAAAGCAATACGTTGTCTACAAAATCTGTTGACTCGGCTTGCTTACAGGAGTAATTTGCAGAATTAATGAATTGTGATTATAAGGAATTCAATTTAGCAATGAGTGCAGATTTACCTGTAATTCAGTCCCAGAATGAGAGTTACATAAGTGTGTACCGGTGCTTTACTGTCTGTTCTGTTTTGTGTCTATGTTTATAACTAGTGTATTACGAATTTTTACCTAGTGTTATCAGATTGCGGATGGGTATGGTTACGATTATTTTGTAAAGGCTTATTGTCATTTTGATATACTGACGTTGTAAGTAACGAAATGTTACAATCGGTCATATTGAAAACCTTTTCCAAGTCCTTCCAACTTAGAAAGTGTGTCGATAAAGACACTCTCATATGTGTTGTATCTTTAATTCATTCTGCAGGAATACTTATAAATTGGTTCACATTTCCAAAATTGATGAAATTCGATTCATGATGCCTGAGTAATATCACAAAAAACAGTAAACTTCAATTTGATACGTTATCGGTAAATTTGTTGATACGTTATCGGTTAGGAGAAATTACTACGTTATCGGTAAATTTTTACTACGTTATCGGTTAGAAAAAATCACTACGTTATCGGTTCGTTACTACGTTATCGGTTGATTTACTATGTTATCGGTAATTTTTTACTACGTTGTCGGGTTTGATACGTTATCGCTTAGTTACTACGTTATCGGTTGTAACAGTTTCTCGCCGTCGAAATTGAGTTGGATTTTGTGCCCAAAAATAGCGTAACTTTGTCTGAGGTAAATATCTACGCCTATGCTATCTTTGATATAGTGTATAACTTTGCGGACGGTATGTGTAAGTGCATTCCTAACGTAGTTTGAAAGTTTAAACGCGGAATTGTTAAACTTTATTTACTTTGCAACGAAATAACGAATTATTGGCTTGTGCATGTGATTTTCTTCGTTAATCTCGGAAAATGCAAGTGATCTAATGACCGTATCACCACTCGTATTCGACTCGTGGTGACTCGGTCATAACGTCGTTAGTATTTTCCTTTGCTGAACGAAGAAAAATATTATGGAACAATATCTAAATATCTGTGAAGGAAAGTCGCTTACATTGTACATCCATCTCTATGGTAGCCGTTCCGTTACCCTTGACCCCATTGTAAAAGACATTCGACATGACACATGTGTATTCGCCTCGATGTGCTTTGGTTACATACATGAGTTCAAGTGCTTTGTTGTCAGAAACCGTTACTCCATCGGCATCAGTCCAGTAAGTGTCTACAATTTCCTCAGGGTTGGCATCAATTGATTCACAATTAGCGCTAAAATCAGCTCCTTCCCTCATAGGATTCTGGTCGTCACTGACTATTGACACATAAGGGGCATCTAGACAAAAATGTGGAAAAAAGAAATATTTAAACCATTAAGAAACTACAGTAAATTATGTGACGTGTTTTAAAGAAGACGAAAAGCTAGACTATTTACTTCATTCATGTAAGTTATCTGATATCTTCTTGGGAGAATTAGTTTTTAACAAATAGTCTCTTCTTCTCTTCGTCGACCATGATGTACTTTTTGCAGACACAAATGCAACAAGTACTGTACAATAACAAGCTAGCGAACGAATTAGCTCTTATAAAGATAAGTTGAAGACACATTGTTGTAAATTGAATAAAATACTACCAGCGATAAAAATGATCGAAAGCTGTATCGTTACATCTTTCTCATATACAGTTGTAACATTTTATGTAACCCTTCTTATGTAACCTCGTCTTGATGATATATTTTAATTTTTAAAAAAAGATGACAGAACAAAATCTGTCTCTGGTATTGAAGAACGTTTGCGTAATTTCCATATGCCTTTTTAATGAATTTTATTTAAGGAATCTTGAAACCCCAAGTACATGTCAGTAACGGACCCATGGCTTTTACCTCTTATCGTTGGCAGTCGATTCGTGAAAAAAATAATACACAACTTTGTCTGAGATCAAGTTCATTTGGTTCACATGTACATGCTGACACTAAATTAAGATTGAACATTAAAATAAAAGACAAAATGATATTTCAAAATGGAAATAGGAACTTACACTGAACGTCCATTTGAATTTTGTCTTCACATGATACCAGTGACCACTTCCATCGAGGTAGTGTGCTATGTTGCAGATGACAGTCGAAGACAGCGTTGTTGTCTGATCCACTCAGCTGAGTCTCCCATGTGTTGTTATGTCCTTCCAAGCGTGATACTTCTTCTCCGTCTTTCAACCAGACCAAGTATCCTGGAGCGCTTTCATTGACAACGATGGTGCATGACATTATAACGTCTTCTCCTTCTATCACTGTCTTACTTGGCTTAACTCTACACTGTGGAACATTTTCTGGAATAATTGAAAACATTTTTGTATTTTAGCTGCAACAGCGGGTAATTATATTCAGTTGTATACAACTGTTCATGACAATCGTCGCCAATGGTTGAGAAGGCAGAGGCAGATTTTAGATGCCCAAATACCTACATGCGTGACTGTAAGTCTGTTTTAATAGTGATAAACACTAACATTGGCAGGGTTTTTTGTGTCAAGCATGTGATCTTTTTCACTAAATTTTCAAAAAACACTTTGACAATTAACCTCTGACAAAAGCAAATTATCGGAAAATTGGCCTTTTTCAAAAGGATGGTGTTTTATTGTTATTAAAAAATGTGCATTTTCCCGTTATCTCTCTCGCGAAAAAAAGGTAAAGAAATAATCCATTGCTAAGGTACGATTTCCCTCACTTAAACTACGAAGAATTATGAAATTGATTACAAATGAGTTTTTTTCTGAGAATCACCATGAAATTTACTCGCTCAATAAAAATGCCCAACGCAACGTTCAGTACCTACACCGGTTTGCAATATTTCACTTTTACTAAAGGGACACCCTAAGTAAAATAAAAATACCCCATGCACTAATTGGATAATATATGGAGAATATTACTGACAAGCACGCTAAGATATCTGAATCGCTAATACCTCGTCGTATCACTTACTATTCATGATGTATAGATCGCCCTGTCATTCACCCTCACCTATCCTCCCCTGCAAATACATAACTCTGTGTTTATACGTGTCAACGTTTGTCTGTTTGTGAGCGCACGTTTGGTACGTTTCTTTCTATTTCCTGTCGTCGTATTTTCCTTTCTGTCTCCCATCACTATTATTCATGATCAATCTCTCTCTCTCTCTCTCTCTCTCTCTCTCTCTCTCTCTCTCTCTCTCTCTCTCTCTCTCTCTCTCTCTCTCTTACCAATAATATAAATATATGCAGTCACCGCTCGTGATAGATCTTCAACATCAGTACAATCGTATTCGCCTTCATCATCTGCAGTTGTATTATGCACTCGAAGATTATAAATGTCTCCTCGACTGTCCAGTTCATAATCTCTGGAAGAATCCCTTATTTCGTCCCCTATTGATATCGACGTAATTCCACGATACCATGCTTTTAAATCAGGGGCGACGTCAAAGGTACAGTTTAGTTGTGTAGAGTCTCCCTGTATAACTAGAGTATCCACTGGAGTTACGAGGAATGAAGTTACAATGCTGAAATCTACAGTAAGTGGACAAGAGTTAGAAAAGGGGCTAAATTGTTTGCCGTTTTTGTTTATACGCGTCTTGTTTAGCGCAATAATACATGAAATCTTGAAAGACTAGTCAAAAATATGTGTAGGTCGTGTTCTTTGACATAACGATTTGAGTAAGATGCAAGAAAATTATACCTAACATGTTAATATTTGTTTGTGAAATTCAATTAGCACAGACAGATTAGTAGGGGTTAAAATAAACATACTTCAGTGACCCCGTCTAAAGCGATTTGACTGTCAAATATGTATATCGTGAATGAATCGACATATCAAAACTAAATAATGTTCCCAGCCGCAACGTCAACTGTGCCCAATCTTCATAGAACAGTTATGAGTTAGCAAGGTCAGTTTTAATGCACAACGATTACATGCAATACCTCAATATCTGTAAAATATCTATAAGGTCATGAAGTAATGTATATCAGTTTAAATTTTATCAATAAAGTAAAGCTAAAAATACATCTTATTACATACACAAATAGCTAGTAAGCAGCAAAGTGCGACACAATTTTTCGCGGAAGAAGGGGAAATTACATAATAGCATTTGCGAATTACTGAGTTTTTCATGCGGATTGGTCCTGCCAGCCGTTATTTTATTATGAACGTTTTAATTGCAAAAAAAATTATATATATGCCACTTTATGATCTTAAACTGACACAGTAATGGGTTATTTACCATTCTAATACAGACGTATTGATTGACTATTGTAGCTCTTTGCATACTGTTACCACTCAGTATCACTTGAACGTGCCACATTTAATTGCTGGCAGTGTGAGTAGACTGAGTACCTACTCACCAACGGCCGTATAAAGACTTACGGGAAAAATTTAGTCGCCATGTAGATGAAGGAAGGTACCTCCATGGTAACAATAATCAACGGCATTCCTGGTCAAGCCAGTAACGACAGGCATCAGGGGTAATACGTAGACTTTGATGAGAACAGGTTACTAGAAAAAAAAAGCTTTGATCAAAAATTAAATAAATTAGTCCCCGACAATGACAATAAAATCGCGTACTCACTCGCCATTATGAAAATGGTAACATATAAAAAGTGGTCTACAGCAGCAGCCATTTTGATGTGAACCACCTATTATCTGTAATTCCCTTAAATTATTACTACAAGCTACCCTAGCCGATCGTAAATAGTAACATGCATCGATCCCCTTGAATAGGGGGCGCTGTTCAATGTTTATAATGTTCTTAGCTGTATTTTAAAGCTTTAAAGAGGTTTCTTCATTAATTTGTTTTGTATTAGGCCTACGCATTTTATATTGAGCGGCATAGATTTTTGAAAATAAGGGGGGACAATTAAAGGAGAAGATACGAACTAATTTTTAAGAGAAAAGAATGCATAAACAATCTGATGATATCAAATTGATGGATCTTAGCTGATGTAGACATACAGCATCATCCATCATTTACCGTCCGTTCAAGTCGACTAACCTGCTACTGTCATTTTGTGTTTGCTTACTGGACCTGGTAATGTATTTATTTAGCATGACTGATAGTGATCAGTTGACTAACTTTTATGTAAGGTTGAAAGCAAATGATATTATAATAGATTTCAACATGCTATTGCACGATTAAAACAAACGAAGAGATATCAACCTAAAAAATTACTGAAAACGAAACCCTCACATGACTCATGAGTCTCACTAACTACATGCCACTCTTACACCATGCGACAACAGCAAGCATAATTCTCTTTCATTGTTTTCAAGTAATTTACAATTAAAAATTTAACGTGTTTTGCAATGTTGAAAAAAAAAATTACCGTGTTTGGGAATGTTGAAATTGCGAATGTACTCTTTGAATTTCTTCTACCAAAAGTTAGGCCAGGGAATAATAAAATTCATGGCAACGGGTTTTGTTCGTCCTTGTATTTAATTTCAGTAGGCTTGACCAATTTTCCTGAGCAGAATGTCGTGCACAGGTAAACATAACCTTTGTAAAAACGTCCCTCCTAAAACATACACAATACAGTGAACAATAAATTAATATCATAACAGCAAATTAGATTAATCTAAAAGAGCAACAATGCTCAAATAGAAAATCTATAATGCTACAGAGCTGAACTAAAAGTTGTACAATACTAAAATAAACCAAGCGTATCGCATCGTAATAGCTTAAAATGTGTCACACGTTCAACAGAGATGTAGTCATATTGGTCAATTGCGGAGCAAAACGTTAAGTTGTTTTCATACCGATGCACACTTTTGAGACGAAGCAGGCATGTCCAAATTCAAGAATCATAATGCTGCCCTAATCTGATAACAGAAGGGACAAAAAACGAAGCGACGGCTACTTGTGAGAGATGCGGGTTTGTTATAACGACACTTTTCGTAAAATCAAAGGGTTCATTTAAGGTTCCAAGACAAAAAATTGACCTTTTTAATCAAAGAATTCTCTTGTGGCTAAATATATAAGCTCAGAGCCCCAATAAATTATACATTTTCTGAAAGCGTAGATATAGGAAAACATTTTGATAACCATATTTTTACAATTATTTTGCATAACTATCACGTGACAGGCAATTTATATAACCTTTCAAACATCGATATTTACTGTTATGTCCTAATACTTAAAAATATCTGACTCAAACTTTCTGGAATGAAAGATGTTACATCGCTTTTCCAAAGTGTGTCTCATAGTTGTAATTATCTTGCTATTTTTTGTTTGAGCAAAATTTTAAAGAAATCAACTAGGGTTAAGACGAACGTCAACAAAATTAGATTCACCAACGTCGACTCTTCGATTGTGGCCATCAGCTCTACCTCTCCTAATGTGACGTATTTTATTATATATATTTAATATATTCAACTCATGAGATTGATATTCAAACACATTATGGTTGTCATGACGAGTTGGAATGCTGGCCAGGGATACATAAACGTAGTGAGCGCTACATTTAAGAAATACTTAAAGTTTTGTTTAAACTTTCATCGGCCAAACTTTTTACCATACGCTATAACATCGATAATCGTATCGGTGCAAGAGAAACAAATTACCTAATATTTATCGCTAATTGATTTCAAAAATGGCCGTCAACCCCCTTGTTATCTCTTGAGGGTAAAATAAATATTGCCGATTTTCAAAAAAAAGTAATAATAAGCCAGTGAAAACATTAATTACTCTAGAAGATTCAAAATGAGCCCAAACAAGTGGTAGCAGATATTATATTGTTAACGTTTGACGTTTCAAATATCTGTCACCGAGGCGCACTCTACCTTAAGTGTTCTTGAAATTGTTTAAAACGAGTTGATCATGCAATCTGACCGGAAACGCGACTCGAGGAACATGTCATAGCCACGCAGCTATGTCTCATCTGCATGACGTAGATAAAACCGCATGAAATAAAAATCTTCATCGGGACAAATTACACAACAAAATGTTTAGGAAGATTCATGTTTTTCTATGGATAGAACTTTCGGAATCTACAACATTGCACATTCAATTTAATCACTATTTTATTTTAAACTAGGAAAAGGTTACATCGACTCGGAAATACATGATGAACATTAACCATTTAATATTTAAGTAAATCAGATATCCAAAAAACTGTGTTCACTAATATTTTTCTTAATCCACTGAGTCTAATGTTGTCATTTTATCTTCACCCAAATTGAAATGTTTTTAACATCGCCCGCTTCTACGTATGGTCACACATTCTTTCGTTTTCTGGCAATAATCAGTCACTAAACAACATTATATTTCTTCCCAGGACTGAATTCTGTGAAATTTTGATCCTCGGCAGAGTTTTTGGTGAGTTTGGACACTATTCAATACTTTCTTATATCACACCGTCCATCTTAGCGCTCTCGACATTTTCCTTACGCTGGTCAGATTTTCAGTCCACATATCAAGGTATCAATTCCTATAATGTTCGACGACGGCCAAGTGCCTCATTACCTACTTATTTTAATGTTTGATGTCTCACTGTAAGGAAAGAACAGGAATATGTCAATTATTTCAATGGATACATTGACAAAAAGTACAATAACCCAAGTTTGATCGACACACTACAAATGACCCATGCTTGACAAGTCGTATCGTACTTTTACTAAAACATCAAATCTCAATAGTGATTTTGAATACACACTAATCACAGAGGTACATATCCTCTATTCCTTGTTAAGCAATGATACCGTGAAAATAATTGTACTATCAAACTGATAAAGACGTTTTGTTCGGTTTCTTGTTTTTTAGTACTCCGCGGTGACAGCACGCGGAGATAAATGCTGATATGTTGATGTAGTTCATGAGTAAAGACTGTTATATGTATCAATTTTGGCTTAGCTCCATAACTTCAAATAGGGTCAAAGGTTGTCTGGTGTTCTGATGTTAATGCAAAACCGTGTATGTCTGAATCAAAGAAATTTGACACACAGTTCATATCAGTAAGCTGGGCTTGAACTGTGATACAGGGATTACTTAAGGCACTGAGACGCATCACTTATTGAACCAGATATGAACTGAATATGCTCACGTGTTTTACAACAGGTTCATTAATAGTAGTGCGCTTCACAGAACAATGAGATATATGTTATCACTATATGTAGAAAGTTTTTTTCAACTTCGCACAGTACTCTCAGAGTTTAATCGCTAATTACAAAACTTTATTTAATATGCAAATGAGCTGTTCATTAACTTGACACTGCTCAATGCTTCATGGGACAATTAGATATCCATCAGATCAACAGTTGTAGCACATTTTATTTAATTTAATGCATTAATTTTAGAGTAATGTGACTAATTACAAAGTTCATTAAATATGCAAATAATCCCTAAATTAACTTGACAATGTTCAATGATTCATAGCACAATTAAATATTTATCAAATCAATATCTGTAGCACGTTTCACAAAATTTGGTGCGGTAATTTCAGAGTTATACACCTATTTACAAAGTTTATTAAATATGCAAATGAACCCTTAATTAACTTTACACTACTAAATGCTTTACAACACAGTTAGATATCTGTCAAATCAGTATATGTAGCAGTTTTCATCACATTTGATGCAGTTATTTCGGAGTTATATGACTACTTATAAAACTTCATGAAATATGCAAATGAGCGTATAATTATCTTGACACTGTTCAATGCTTCTCAGTACAATTGGATATTTATCAGATCAACATCTGTAGCAAGTTTCATCAAATTGAACGCTGTAATTTTGGAGTAATGTCACTAATTACAAAGTTCATTAAATATGCAAATAAACCCTTAATTAACTTCACACAACTAAATGCTCTACACCACAATTAGATATCTGTCGGATCAGTATCTGCAGCAGATTTCATCACATTTGGTGCTGTTATTTTGGAGTTATATCACTAATTACAAAATTTCATAAAATATGCAAATGACCTATTTGTTTACTTGACACTGCCAAATGCTTCTCAGTACAATTAGATATTTATCAAAACAATATCTGTACCCAATATTAAAGACTTGGATGCCGTAATATCAGAGTTATATACCTAATTACAAAGTTCATTAAATATGCAAATGAACCCTTAATTAATTTCACACTACTGAATGCTTTACACTACAGTTAGATATCAGTCGGATCAGTATCTGCAGCAAATTTCATTACATTTGGTGAAGTTATATCGAAGTTATATGACTAATTACAAAACTTCATAAAATATGCAAATGACCTATTTATTAACTTGACACTGTCCAATGCTTCTAAGTATAATTAGATATATGTCAGATCAATATTTGTTGCAAGTATCATCAAGTTTGGTGCAGGAATTTCAGAGTTATCTCACTAATAACAAAAGTTCATTAAATATGCAAATGAGGCGGCAATGGACATGACACTCACAGTATCATCATAATGTTCTAAGATTGTCCTCTGTGAAAAGTTTCATGAAATTTTGTGCAGTATTTCTTGATATATGTCTACACTGTCATTACCGTCTCCATAGGGAAACCATTGTACGGATAAAAACGATATTGCATAACTTCATTAATATGCAAGCCACACTAACCAAAATCTAATCAGTTCTTGCAAGTAGCATATGGTACCTGTGTGCCAAATCTGACTTGAATCCGTTCAGGCGTTTTTGAGTTATCGTGTAAACGACAGACTGACACACGGACAGACTGACAGACATCGCTATGACAATAGCCCACGTGTTTACACACGTGAGCTAAAAATGGAAGTAAAAAAGTAAAAAAAAATTTGATAGCAACAACATGCTGCAGAGCAAGACAGTGGGTTGCCGCAAGATGGGGCCATGTTTTGATATTCAAGTCAGTACCTGCAAATCAGTATGTGTGACATTACCTGACTTGATGATCCACTAGTAATATTGATGTGCAGTATACTTTGCAAGTACACTGACCTGCTTGATTACGTACGCTGGCATATGCATTTGCTAATCATAGCATTTAAATACCAGGTCGTATTTAGATCATTTGCACTGTTGTATGAACTAAAGGAAATGTGAAAATAGGCGGATAATGACTTTTTCCCCTAAATTGTTTGTAATACTGTTAAACAATAGGACAGGTACCGGTACACAAGAAATGATATTCTGATCAAAGAGACTATACATACTGCACACTTGTGTAGTTTACCATTGAAAGAAAAACTCACAATGTTCAAAATGTCACATGTCACATCTTCTTGATAATCTGAGAACAATTGAGAAGCACTTTAGTTTTGTGGTTATCTTTTTCATGATGAATCAGGTTTCATACAAACATTGAATATTTCCAGGAGGGAAAATATGATTTAAGCTGATCATCTTTAAGTTTCAAACAAGCTGTCAAGTTTTCAGTTTTGGATTTGCCCATACATTTTTTTAAGTTAACTTTTTTTACACATTTTAGGGTAATATTAACAGTTTCACAGCACTTTTTACTCTTTTGTTGTTCGATGCTACAATCTGACTATGAT
>LD345458.1:7151-21941 GCA_001465055.1 Ptychodera flava
TCACGCAACTGCCTGCTCGCAGTATACGAACCACATTCTGGTTATCAGTGGTGGGTGCACCATTGCACGCTTTGCCCTTTTAGGCAATTCTCGTTATTCCGCATAACGCGATACACAGCCTCAAGTTCTCGCAATGTAGAACTTTTCAAGCTTTCCACAGTCGACCAACGACCCATGGTTTCACTTTGCCCAACGTTCACAATATACCCACCGTAACCACCAGTTGATGCGTCGCTAAATGCGCGCATAGCATGGTCGCTACTGCCTATCAACGCCGTCCCGTTTATTTCACGTACATTATTCAACCAGAATATCATCTCGTCTAAAACTAAACTATTGACGACAACAACAGAGTCCCAACCAGCTTTTTGCTCAAAGCAAGCATACATATAACGTGAACGGAGACGTACAAGCGGTTCTATTCCCCCTTGCATAGAAATGATATGACCAATGATAGCAGCAAGGTCCCTTGCCCGAAAACACGTCTTACCTGAAGCAATAGCTTGGATAACGCCTTCCAATTTCCCTTCTAGATTGCTAATTCGGTCGTCGGACACGAAAATCATTCCCTGGATCATATCTAATATGTGACCTAACCATCCCACTATGACCTGGGGTTGTCATTGACACTTTTCTGGAGCTAGCAGGAAACCAAACTTCCCGATATCATCCCTTACCTGCGCACTTGCCTGGCAAGCGCCATCCATGTCTGCATCGCCCCAATGCCATCATCAATATACATAAATACCTTGATACCCTGTCTCCTCCACCAGTTCACCATGGTACGGGTAACTTTGGTGAAGATATACGGCGCTGTGGAAAACCCAAACGGCAAAACTTTGAAAACAAAGTAACGTAGCACACCGTCAATTGACCAGGCAAAGCCGAGATACTGCCAATGTCCGCCAAAAATTTCAATATGATGATAAGCGGACTTTGTATCGAAAGTAAAAAGGTGTGTACCCTTTCCGAACATCTGTCGAGCAATATCTACGCCCTCTAACCGAAACTTGAACTTGTACAAAAACAAGTTTACGTGCCTGCAGTCAAGCACAAATCGTTTCTTACCTACCTTGTTCACAGCTACCGTCAAAGGATTCACAACACGAGGCACGCTGTCAACCTCTGCAACACAACCCTTAGCTAATAACTTACCCAATTCTGCCTCGACGAAATCAGCGTGTCTCTTGGCAGACCTATTGTTGTCCAGAAATACTTTACCGGGAACATCCTTCAAAGGTAATTTGTACCATTACGAATAACATCCAATACATAAGAATTGGCCCCAGCTGATTTCCAAAACACTGAAGCTGTTTTCAGCCTTCCGACCGGACTTACCGTAACTTCAGACAGAGCAGCCTGTACGTTCTTATCATTGTGTGCCCCGGCAGTAACGTCCGTACACTTTAACTCGTGAACTAAAACAGAAAGTTCGTTAACAAAATCTACACCAGAGTTGGTTACCACGCTACCAAACGGTTCGCCCTCATCTGCCAAATTCAAGGCGGCAATTGAAACCCCAGAAAAAAACGAAAAGTCACTACATGTACGACTAACCTCATTTTGAGAAAAGGTGGTACTTATCTTCTTGGCTTCCTGTACCAACGGGCACTCTGAGCGCCAATGGCCTGATTTCCCACATGCGAAACACGTCCCAGGTTTCCTATAACCGCCCTGATCAAATAACGCCTTAGACGTCCCTCCGGCTCTGGTAGACGTTGATGCAGACTCCGAATACGGATTCCATCGGTTTCCGAGACAGAAACTTTTCTTGTTTCGACGCTTCCTGGCATGGATTCCTCCTTGTATTTCCTCTGCGCCCGAGCAACTGCCTTGTAGATCCTCTTTTCGTCATCGGAGTCCTCCGAAAGTTCGTGGGTTTCGTATTCCTGAACCACTCGCCAACCCAAGTCTTCATTATCCGCCAAACGAATCAATTTCTGTCTATGACCCACCAGCTTCCTGCCTTCCGCAATCGGAACTTTCGCCGCTTGTAAATTAGGATGATCACTTTTGATTTCGTCCAACTGACGAGCAGCTTCATCCATTTTGTCGGCAACTCTCTGGTTGTACTTAAATTGCTCCTCACAGTTCTTCTTACGGAAGGACGAAGCCTCCGAATTCTTCATATCTCTGACCGCTGTTAACTGAGTGTCAGCTAGAAGTTTCTGATTAGCAGTTAAATCGTTCTTGAGCGAATCAAGCCGAGAAGTCATCAACTTCTCAAGATCGCCCAAAAGTTGAGTGCTCTTTTGGGACACGGCTTCTTAAACTTGCTTTTGGATTAAGTCCTCAAAACCTGACAAATCGGATGCTGCCATGTCTCAAATTCCGTTAGCGAAGAAAAATGAGGAGAATACTGAAAGTGGCTGCACAAGCAGTGAGTGCTGGCCTAGAATGGTCAGCCTAAACACCTGGCTTACGTTAAATACCCCTAAACACGTGACCAACAGGCGCCTCTGATTGGCTGTCACCACGACGTTCAGACAAGCATTTCCCGCTATACAACCCTATATATCAGCCCTGTGCAAGTTACGCATTAGTGCACACATACTACACATAGAAACAGGTAGATATAGAAACCTTGATGTCATAGACAGAGCATGCCCAATTTGCAAAAACAAACAAGTAGAAGATGAGATACATTTTCTTTTTCATTGCAAAGGATACACAGACATTAGACATGATTTTTTTCTGTAAACTAAACATTTGTAAAACCGCATTCAGAGGCACACAAGACCTTGTAAGCATCTTTTCAAGGACAGATAAAGCATCACTATGTGAATTGGGAAAATACAAACATACATGTTTTAAACTCAGACAAGACAAAATGAAAAAGACAAAGAAAACTATTTATGAACCTTTAATATGTTGACCTCATGTATAGATATTTATATTTATATATATATTATATATACTCTTTCATTGTTGTTTTTGCAAAACCTTTATTGTACTTTATGATCAAGATCCCAACTGGGATACGATTTCAATAAAGGCTTACTTTACTTTACTTTACAACGAACCGCGGGAAATTATATATATATATATATATATATATATATATATATATATATATATATATATATATATATATATATATATATGCGCGTGTGTATGTATGTATGTATGTATGTATGTATGTATGTATGTATGTATGTATGTAAATTTTTTTTTTTACATTTGTACAAAAAGGCAGTTTTGACGGAAACATGTTAAAAGGCAAGTCAACAGCGAACCAAATTACACCCGAAAAAGAGCATGGTATGAAAACGTAAACTGGTAGAGGTTATTTGAGCAATAAAGTACCCCCAGCGACGACATACCACGAGATTTTGACCAGTTCACGACATTTATGCACTAGCGATAGCGAGTGCATATATGTCCTGAACTGGTCAAAATCGAGTGGTATACCGTTGCTGGGTGTGCTTTATTGCTTAAACATTTTACTTTGGAATTACAATAAACTAAAAAACTGTAAAATAATAACCAGGGGAATGCATTTATATCAAAAGGAATGCGGTTTCGTAGCTCCAGAGGGCGCAATGGAGGGACCGAAGTGGTTTACAAATTGACAAAGCGAAACATTTGAAAATGATACCCCGATTTCATACAGAGAAATATAAAAACTATACAACTAATGATCAAACTCAAAAAACTGTCTGATAGCAAGAAATGGATATACGCACATTGCGTTGTTAGTCTGAGAATGGATGGTGTCAGACTTCTCCATCGATTCTAAATTTAATTATAAAGATAAAGGCTTTGACAATTTGAAAGTACGCCACAAATATTATTAAGGTTTGGCAACTGCCTCCAAAGCGGCATTTGGAGAAATGTGTGGGACAGTATGTTGCCTTGTCATCCCATTTTGACCGTTGATCAATTTAGGAAATTCTTGCATTGCAGAATATATTCAAAACTATCAATTAACACTGATGCTACAGTGAAGTTATTACTTTTTTCTAAACTTCCACCGCAAGACAAGTTGGTGAATTCAGAAAGGTCGGTATATCCATAGACAGCGGAGCAGGAGATTCTGTATGTTCAATCATGTTGCTTTTTATTATTATTTTACTGAGCAGGCACTTACTCATATTTATAATGCAAAGTTATGTCTCGCCCAACCATGCGTCTAATTAATTCATAGAACAAGTGATGTGCGAGCCAACGAAGCCCTACTGTGATTTTTTTACCAGCAGAATGAAAATCAATTAATGCAACATAACTGTAAAGTGTTTGAAAGTACACGTCAGTCACATTCCAAAAATATAACTTTGTGAAAAAAAAAGCTAGACAAGTTTCATAGATCCTGTAAAGATTAAAGTGAAGACACCTGGAATAGCTCAGTGTTTACTTGATTTTTCTAATAGATAATGTCAGATAAGAATATTAAAGAATCTTGAGTAAAAGAGTTTTAATGATAATTATTTTAATGCATTTTAAATGAGGACATGCCTATGAACCAACGATAGAAATGTGGGTGATACATGTTTTCATCAGTCTGCATGTTAGTTTATTATGAATACCGCTGAAAATGACACAGTTTAATCTGTGAATTGGCATAAACGAAAAGAAGTTTTGTACATATAATGCCCTTGCCTTCATCTTTCGCTTACTCACTCGTTTGTATATTTTATGCTTTTATCACACCTTCAACTATTTGTACTGTATAGAAGTAAAGGAACGGTGACTTACAAGCCCGTTGGGCAAGGCAATTCATAGAGTTGCATGTCACATAATAAACAATTACGACTACTGTCGTTGCATACTTTGCTTGAAACCTGGGCTACAAATATTAATTTCAGTCAGTGACATAATACGAATATGAACAGGAATACTAATACGATAATAAATTCGACATAATTATTCTTTGCCTCATTCTTGGCATATTCGTGAAAGTGTAGTCGGTCACGAAAGGCTCATATCCCAAAGAGGAAAACAGGATTATCCCGGAGGAAACGAGAGATGTCCTACTCAGACTCCCGTCATGTGTTATGCAAACTACAAAACAGATTAGATTGTCCAAGATTTTGAACAATCTCGACTGGGGCCGGTAGATTTGCTTGGTCACTCTGTTTTTTGATTTTGATGATAGGGGTCACCATCAATTGCCAATGCTTATGTAGTTTTTATATTGTAATGCATCGTACCAGCCACGAATTTAGTTACAGTATTGGGCGCATTTTTGGGCACCTAGCTTTGATATACTAGAGATATCTTGGTGTTTGCGATTCGGAAGTCTGTACTGTATGAATTTACACCTTCTTCGTCAATGTTATTATGTTTAATCAACAACGTCGTTCTCTCTAACCCTTTCACCAAAATATTCCTCAGGCTCTTTAGAGGTCAACCATGACGATGAAAAGGATAAAGAGATGTTGTAGT
The DNA here is from genome assembly GCA_001465055.1 of Ptychodera flava. NCBI lineage: Eukaryota > Metazoa > Hemichordata > Enteropneusta > Ptychoderidae > Ptychodera > Ptychodera flava. The sequence continues at coordinate 12,537 of LD345458.1, forward strand.
GCCCAGTGCTCAGGTTGTTGAAAAACAAATAGCCTGTATATATATATATAACTAAACTGTGAGCATTGATTTGCATAAATTTATGTACAACAATCCCGGACATCTTATAATGCAAAGTTGGCATGAAGGGGCGTCACGGTCCTTATTTTTCCTTTTCCCTTAAAGAGTCAGCCACTTTTTTGATGTCTGCAAAAATAATCCAAGCAACGTCAGTGCCCCAGCAGAAGAAACTGACTAGTCCCTTAGTCTGCTACACTTCAACACTGGACATACTGGCACATTCATCACAAAACTTTCAGTGAGTGGGTTATACAATAAAATCAATCTGGTTGATGTTTGTAAAGTTCCGCTTATGATAACAAGCAGCCAACAAAGATTTTTCGTATCCATGATCGCATTTGCTGAATGAAAATCAAGTACACACGTCATTGACATCGCTGACTGCCATGTTGTTCGTACAGCGTGCAACGATGAATAAGGTTAGGCATTTCGCTGAAGTTCCAAGGTATTTGTATTCTTCGCCTGATTTTTTGTGAGTTTTAATTTTTTAATACTTTCGCGTTTATGGACGATTTCATTTTCGATTTTTTAATCGAGAAAGCACTCTGTTCGTGCATATCGTTTCAGATTACGTCTGTATTCCTTGTAATTTTTTTACTTTTTCGTTTTCCGGTATGCCTGCGACATGAATTTAGAATCATTACTATGAGCATTTTCATGACAATACCGTCCACGATGACCAGTTGTATTTAGCCAATAAAAACGGACACCTCAATAAAATATTAGGAACTGGAAAGTGTATGCAGGACGACACGGCAGTTCAACAATGAAATTTGGAGTGCGGTGTCTGTCTTTTATATTCTCATCATGGAAGCGACTCTTTCGTTGTTGTTAGTTCTGGCTGAGTTGCTGTATTATCACTGTCTCCGAGACTGTTTTCGTCCCACCGTGACGGTTCATCCGAATACCGATGGAAGGGCCATCGAAGTTAAAGAAGACTCCATTAATACTCGTCGTCGAATTCTTGAGTTTGAGTGTCAAGTATCAACGTTGTGTAAAACATCAGCAATTTGGGGAGTGAGCTTTCCAGTATTAGCATTCCTGCATCAGATGCGGGGAAAAGTCGAGTACTACGGACGGCAGTGCTTTTGTTTATATGAACCTGTACCCGACAGCAATAATACTGTGGCTAGGGTCGTTAAACGACTTTATAAGGTGAGCGATACTACTTCCTCTCTCTCTACTATTGTAATAACATTTCTTTGTACGTTTTAATCAAAAATATAGCCGCAAGCCTTGTATACTGAAGGAATACCTTGTATGTATTCTGTAAAACTGTTGAACTGTGAACCCGTCCATTGGACATCTTTGAGTTACGGAGTGTAAATGCATCGAGAATTTGACGTGCAAAGCTAAGGCTTACGATTTGGCGACGATCGTCGACGACATGAGCGATATTATACATTGCGACGGAGTAGCTTGGAAATCATCGACTGTTTGTTTGATGATTGCCAGTTTGTTTTCAAGCTAAATAAGCCCTAAATATGCCGACTGAATGAAATAGGACACAAAAATTCAGCTTACCTTTTTTAGGTTTTTCAGCATTTCTCATGTCTTGGACACAAATCTTAGCATTGATTGCGTGTAACAACAGGAGCTACTAAATATTATTTTCCTCAATTTGTGACGACGTCCTGAAATTGCCTAACAAAAACATGATCGCCAAAAATATACACGTAAAATTTAGTACCTACATTTTAGTACCTACATTGGCATTTCAATGACGAGTCCTGGCTTTTTATCATGTAAATCGTATTTGCGTATCTCTAGGTCCAAGTAATAATGTGATTATCACAATTGTACATCTTACAAATGATAAACATTTTATTGCGTGTAATTTCTCATTAAAAAAGAGAGAGGATGAAGGGATAGAGAAGGGGAAGGGAAAAGAGAGGGGAGGAGGGAGAAAGGTGCATTATTTTCCTCAATGTACACTTCGTCTCCACTTAAGCGAATGAACCTTCCAATCTCAATGCCGTTCCTTTCTATCCACTAGTGTACAATTGTAGTTTGTATATCATCCACTGAGGACGCACATTTGTAAAAAGACATAACTGAGCTACACTAACCAGAACAAAACTATCCATAACCGTGTTGGTCAAAAATCCATCTTTGCTCGGCAGCAAACGCAAGTCCCCGGGTTTAAGTCGTACTTGGCGCGTTCGATTTTTATCCTTTTTCAGCCCAATCGTTAAAATTTAGTTTTACTGATGTATTTTAAAACGGGTACGGAGACTAAAATTACAACATGTGATGTGATGTGATGTGATGTGATGTGATGTGATGTGATGTGATGTGATGTGATGTGATATGCCATGTTATGTTACACTGTGCAATGTTTTGCTGATGACTTGACACATCGTATCATATACATGTAACGTCATATCAGATAACTATGCCACGTCCTACTGTACTGTACTGTACTGTACTGTACTGTACTGTACTGTACTGTATTGTACTGTACTGTACTGTACTGTACCGTACCGTACTGTACTGTACTGTACTGTACTGTACTGTACTGTACTGTACTGTACTGTACTGTACTGCACTGTACTATTTTGCAATGCAATGCACTGAATATGCTGTACTGTACTGCAATGTACCATGTCAAGTGAGTGGTGAGATATAGTTTGTAAATCGTTGGCTTGTACGGGTTCAGCTAACCATAAAATGGTTTGACGAAAGAAAGACATACACAACACGATTTGAACTAATTTGGGATAATTGGATGGTGAAGTAATGTCGATTTAATCTTCAAATGTTATCTCATCTGCTTTTCTTTTCATATTATACACTTGTTTTTATGAGCAATTTACGATATTGCAACATTCAGCTATAAGCTTATGGCACCTAACACTTTTGAGAAATTTGCAAAATATGAAAATCCAATCATCCTAAATTAGTTCCAATCGCGTTACACTTTGTCAAATTACGTGTACTCTGTTTCGAATAATTGAAATAATTCATATAGGATTTTAAAAGTGAAATAGTTAAATTATGGATTATACCAGCGTACACGGACTTACTCTCTCCGTCCGTCCTAGAGTACGTACGCACATGCACAGAGACATGTGTATACGTATAACATACATACCAACATGGTACATACATACGTGCGCGCACATACACAAATACACACACATGCACAAACACACACAAACACACACGCACATACATCCATACATACATCCATACATACATCCATCCATCCATCCATCCATACATCCATCCATCCATACATACATACATACATACATACATACATACATACATACATACATACATACATACATACATACATACATACATACATACATACATACATACATACGTGAATCGGCATCAAAAGTGGTCCCGAATTTTCATATGGTCCTAAATACCCCTTAGTGGAGCCACAATTTCTGAAGGCATTATGAACTATCCCTGTATGAGAAGACAATGTATACAACCTAGAAAGCAATTTTATCACAGAGGACACCCTGAAATACCACTATTTCTATGATTCGAAATTCTATATTTTTGTTGGACCTTAACATATTTAATTTCATTCTTAAGGGACCCAGTGTAAAGAAATGTACTTTGATTAACATCTTGGGCCCATAGAATTACTGGAAATTGTGTGATGTTTATTCGAAAAAATGTTATGAAGAAAAAGCAGCTTAAAGCTACATACAAGTTAAACTGGAAAGAAACCAAACTATCTTAATTCAGAAAATGGAACTTTACAGTGTATTTAGGCTGTGACTTCACAAATTTTTATGATATCAGAACACTGCATATATGGAAGTATGATGCAAAAGTATGATGAGTTTGCACCAGGTTCATTTATCATGAAATATAAATTATACTATAACCCAAACGGGATTCATTTATCATGAAAGTTGGAATCTATCATTCCTAAAAAATGTTCTTTATAAAATACCAGGAACTGGACAGCCCAGTTTCTAAAAATAAAATCCCTTTCACTAGTCTGTGGCAATAAGGGAACACCTCAGATTGATCGTTCGACCTCTATTCAATTTGTGAACTTCACTTTGGCACTTTTATTTCGTGATCACTGATTCTTTGTGTATTAAAATAAACAAAAACTGCACACTCGTGCCAACAAATTTAACAGTATTTCTTTCCAACTCGTTGTGTCCCACATACATTAACATTGTATCCTAAACCTTTTATTCATCAAATTATAAAGATAAAAGTATCAGTTTTTAATGTGCTATAAGCGTCTACCTGCTCCAACCACACCTGACCATTTCACTCTCAGTGTTGATGAAACAGCACTGAATATTGCAGTCTTGACGAGACTCATAATTCTCCTTGAAAACATCAAAAAACCCACCCCAGGACAAAGGACTCTATTTGGTAACCAGTTCAACTGGCTCAGAGCAATTCTTCAAAAAAAGCACCATAATGACCACGAAAAGTTTGTGGAAGCCTACATGTTTTACACCTGGGTGATTTGTCAATAATGAAAAAAACACACAGATGCACAGGAAGATTTGAAAAGGGTTTGCAAGTATGACTCTGGAATTAGCTCAAAAAATACAACGGACAATTGCGAGAAAAGGAACAAGAAGATCAGGACAGTCATGAGATGCAAAAAGGGGGAAGTAAAAATTAATGACATGCTTAGTACTCAAATTTGATTGATTTCTTGACATTGTAATGTGACAAGGGGATACATATCCTTAGTTGCTATGGCTAAATATTGTGCTCCAAGGCAGACATCACCATTTGGCACTTTTTAACTTTCGTTTCTTCGGAGGGGGTTTGATGGAAAAGTCAATTGCATTGTTTCTTAGATCATATTAATCTAAGCACAGCAATAGATTCTAGGTTTTTTAAACTGCAAGAATCACGTCTTGACATCATTTTTAGGTACAGATAAATATATCATGCATCCCTGTGTATGCATGCTGGTAAAAGATATATTCATTGTGTACCTCTGTGTATGCAAATTGGTACATATATATTCATAGTGTGCCACTGTGTATGCAAATTGGTACAGATATATTCATAGTGTACCTGTGTGTATGCATATTGGTACACTGTGCATAGTGTGCCCGTGTATGTATATTGGTACAGATATATTCATAGTGTGCCACTGTGTATGCAAATTGGTACAGATATATTCATAGTGTACCTGTGTGTATGCATATTGGTACACTGTGCATAGTGTACCCGTGTATGTATATTGGTACAGATATATTCATAGTGTGCCACTGTGTATGCAAATTGGTACAGATATATTCATAGAGTACCTGTGTGTATGCATATTGGTACACTGTGCATAGTGTACCCGTGTATGTATATTGGTACAGATATATTTATAGTGTGCTACTGTGTATGTATGTCGGTACAGATATATTCATAGTGTACCTGTGTGTATGTATATTGGTACAATGTGCATAGTGTACGTGTATGTATATTGGTAGAGATATATTCATAGTGTACCCCGGTGTATGCATGTCGGTACAGATACACTATTGTGTACCCCTGTGTATGCATGTTGGTGCACTATGCATGGTGTACCCCTGTGTATGTATATTGGTACAGGTATATTCATAGTGTACCCCTGTGTATGTATATTAGTACAGATATATTCATAATGTACCCCTGTGTATGTATATTGGTAAAGATATATTCACAGTGTACCCCTGTGTATGCATGTTGGTACAGATATATTCACAGTGTACCCCTGTGTATGCAAATTGGGTACAGATATATTCATCGTGTACCCCTGTGTATGCATATTTGTACAGATATATTCCAGTGTTGCAGCCAGGAATTTTAAACCAGGGGACACCGTATCCCACTGTCATTTATTTTGGGGGACATTTTGCACATTTTGGGGACAACATGCGGCAATTGTCATTCAAATTTTATATTATTTTGAGAAAGAGTTCCTTAAAGGTGGAGCCTCCCTTTGAAAGGATGCAAAGCTATGGCGGCGTTCATTGTGTAAATGGACACCAAACAGGCAACACGCGGGCACACGCTCCAGAAAATGCCCTTTCTAGTTTTTCCCGGCCGCAAAATCGCAGACAGACTGCAAAGCGGTCAGTGTGAAGTTGCTGCGGATCGAACTCTGAGGTTACATTTAAAGTCTAACCCGTCTGGAAGACAATGTTTAGGAAATTCGAGCATTTGTGGTGGGGAATCAAGACCGTTGGCGATTTGAACTGATGATCAATCAAACAATTGTATAAACTCTGTTTGCAGGATTAGCAAAAGGTGACAATAGGTTGAGATCAGTTTGTGTAATTAATGTTATAGAAATCAAACATCGTACTGGCCAAATGTTTGACTGGGAGGAGAACTCCACTAATGCAAGAACCTGGGATTGAAAAGTGCTGCTCACTCCACTCCAATTTTTTTTTTCTTAAGAACTTTAATACTTCAGGAACAACAAGAAGTCTACTGACCCTAAAACTAACAATAACCCTGACCCTAAACCCCTCCAAAAGTTGTATTTGATGTGCTTCTTCCAAGGAAAATCAGAGATTAAAGGAACTTCTAAGTGGTGGTGGCGCGGGGGAGATTAAAAGAACTCTTGCATTATTTTGTAAAAAATTAGTTTCACACACAAAAAAGTATAGTATTGAGACCACATCTTTGCTTAGATTTCAAGCAAGTACACTGTATCTGCCAATTAGAACTCAGTCAGACTGCAAGCAAGCTATGATATCAAATGCAGCATTCTAATTACTTTAAAATCATAGTTCCAAAGGACGTAAGCCTCAAAATAATCAAAGGTAATTGTCAGTAACAGATATTACTTTCAAAATACATCTAACACAGTTTACTCATGAGTGCACTCAAGGTGACCCACAGTACACAAGTTTGCTGAACAATAGGTTCCGTATGGGGACATTGTCACAAGGGCACATCCTGGCTGCAATACTGATATTCATATTATACCATGGTGTCAAATAAAGGAATCAACAGATATTCCTGTTTTCTACAACTGCCATTTGGCAACCAACTTTTTTCTTTATTAGAACATCATTGGTGACATGTTAACATCAGCAAGCAAACATATCAATGAAATCAACAAGAGCTAAGTTACAGTCATAGATCCAACATGCAGATCTTTGCTATCAAATGTTGTCACAACATTGAAAACTGTGTCTAACATCTACATATTGAACAAAAACATTCTCAGAAGAAACTAAGTATAAACATGATGATTGAATTTTAGAAGGGTTTCATAAACCAATACAGACATGTTATATACTCTTTGCATTAAAGGGGTATTAGCTATGACTTTCCACTGTAATTGCAATATTCTGGTTCTATTTTTCAACTGCTGTTCATTGTCCTACTTCTGATGTCTTGTTAAAATGCCAGCATTCTGATTGGCAACATAGTCTGCATATATCTCATGATCATTGTTGTTATTAAAACAAGCATTCTTGAAAACTTGAATTTAATTGTCAACAAGTACAATGCTGACTCTACTTATGTAGGTTAGGATTTGAAGCATAAACTTTAGTTGATACGTTGAACTTGTATTGAAAAAAATAGACGAGAGTTGTAGCTAATGGAGCTTTAATGTAAGCCTGACAACAGTGCCTCATCATGGCAATGTATAAACCTTGATAACACTTTCATGAATATGTGCACATTACATGGGTGAAAATATTCTCACTAGCAAAACAACTGAACAATTACAGTAACAGATCCATGATCTTTGCTATCCAGTGTCATCTTGACAAATCTACACAGTAAAAATACTGCAATTATACGGTGTCGCTCAAATTTGATCAGAATTGGTACATACCAGTATGGGTACCAAAGATCAACAATAAATGTTGTTTCTATCTGTTCAGTGCAGGAAAATTCTACGTTGATGTTATGACAATGATTTCTGCACAGTACAACCAGAAAAACAACAAGAAATATTTAAACCAGAAAAACAAGAATGACAAAAGTAACTAAGGTTTAAAACTTTAGGTACTGGAGGTCAACTTTAGCAACATGCATAGCAGAAAGGCAGCTAGCCCCCTTACTGCCTTAGTTTGACCATAGATGGTCTTCCTCCCCTCTACTGACAGTCTTCCTCCCCTCTACTGTCTATGGTTTGAGCAGGCCTGTTAATATGTAACAGTTCAATGTTATATGTTAAAAAAAAAATTGATGAAACACAGCATGTATCATCCTCCTCATAATGTCTTAGTTATCATGCCAGTGTTTAAATAGGAAAGACCCAATTAACAAATTGGAGTACACGTGTCAGTCCCTTATTTGTCAGGACACAAAAAATGTTCCTGTCTTTCTAATACTTAATAAACAATGTTGGGAGTTATTCCTAACATAAATCTCCACCTTGTTGGATATCATATGTACGTCACACATGGGCCGAATCATGGACAATGTTTCACACCATTTAAAAGCTGATTGTACATTTTGAATTATACATTAAGCATACAAATGTTTAATTCCTTTGAATCCAGTTTCTTACGTGGTCCTTGATAACATGCCATGACCGCTGACGAAGAGCTGGCTCTTCTTGAATTGCTCTCATACAATCATCTTTCCTTGGGAGTGTACGCTCTGCATAATTTTTCCTAAGGGCACGTTGTATGGCAGTTTCTTCTGCATGTGTCCACTTAACGTGCTTCTTGGGTCTTCTGATTTTGCATACTCGTGTTTCACCTGGACAATGATTAATTAAAAGTAACGTTATTGTTATTTTAAGACCTGCCTATAACAATATGGGTTAAAGTCGACAGAAGTATTTTCAGTTCGGCAGCTATCATATCAAAGCCCTTGCAGTATGTGAAATTCCTAACACAAAAGTCTGATTCATGCACAAAAAATAACACCAAAATGGTACTAGTGCATGACCACAGCAGCAGAAAAAAAGGTAGAAATGTTGATCATTTCTTTGTGTGGGTACATTTCATTGATGATATTACTTGATGATAATTTCAGACTTAGGTCTACATGAACAAAAGCCTAACAACTATGACAACAACAGCAGAAATTAGCAATTTCAAATAGCTTGAGAAGCCCTTAGAGCTGCAAATATGCAATATGATGATCTCAAAATATCTTCCCTCTGATATTCTTTCAGAATATAACCCATTACAGGAAGATTAAAAATGGACACAGTCATCAGTGTCAGTATTTGCATGTCAAATCAAGTTTTTTTGGTCATTTTAGATTTCTTGCCAGTTTCAAAAACAACAAGTCATTGACAATGACATAGTCCCCACTTGTAACAGGAGTATTAATCTTGATGGGGCAGGGAAATGAGGTCATTAAGAAGTATCACTGGAGTGTATATGTTCAGATCTATGGACACATAGGTCTATGTCATTGTTCCCAATTTGAAACAAG
>LD345458.1:30545-48682 GCA_001465055.1 Ptychodera flava
CCACTGCCATCAGGAATGCTGGATTCAAGGTTTGACTTGACAAGGCTTTCAGACCCACAAGATACAGGGCTTGGCATGACAGTACCTTCAGGAACGTTGGATACAGGGTTAGACTTGACAAAGCTTTCAGGAATACTGTGTGCAGGGTTTTGCATACCATTGCCATCAGGAATGCTGGATTCAAGGTTTGACTTGGCAAGGCTTTCAGACCCACCAGATACAGGGTTTGGCTTGACAGTACCTTCAGGAACGTTGGATACAGGGTGTGACTTGACAAAGCTTTCAGGACTGTTTGATTCAGGACCAGACTTGACACTTAGTCTAATGTTTTTAGGAATGCTGAATACAGAATTTGATGCGAGGCTCTTCTCATGGGTGCCAGCTACAGGTTCTGACTTAGCACTGCTTTCTGCACGACTGAGTAGGTGGTCTGATATGACACTGCTTTTAAGCTGCAGAGATACAGGGTTTGATTGAATTGGTATCATACCGGTAGTAATGTCAGTAACTCTTTTGGCAGAAACCCTTGGAATAACAGCTGGCATGCACTGCTTCGTTTTCACAGTTGGATGTGGCGCATCACTTGTAAGGCCTGTATCTATCCTGATAGGTTTAGATGACATATCGGCTGCCAAGGAGTCCATGCCACCTTGTTTGCCCAGAGAGACTTCAGAACTCTGCAGAAAGAATGAATTATGAGGTCAGCTTACTAAAATATAATGTTCACATGCCCTGACTGAAGGGGATGGATTATTTTCAATCTTCCTAGTATTGGTAATTACTTGAAATGAATTGAAATTTCCAGATGTCAACCTAATGTGTTATGGCTGCTTCTTAAATATAAATATAATGCCAATTAATGGTATAAAGCAAATAGGAAATTGGCCGGGGGGCTTTCCTTATTGTTTTCTACTGTTTGGACATAGGGCAAGAATAAACCGTAAAGCAGTGCTATTCAGCAGAAGTATCAAATTATATGCTGTCTGTTTGACATAGAGTAGAAAAGGCAAACTATATATCAGGCTAAGGTTACTGAGCAGATAAATTTGTGGATTATAACAAATGGTTTTGTCTTCTTCTGATGCGAGACACTCATATCTGACTTTACTGATCACAAAGACTACTGTAAAACAGGGACTACCCAGTGTAATATGTAAATTTGATTTTGAAATGCTATACTATAGAGGAGCTTTCAACAAACACATTACATCTTACTGAGGACTTGCATACAATCTTAGCCTCTGCAAAAATAAAAATATTCTGATGTAGAGCACACTATGAGGTTATCCCTCGATATCACCTCTTGGTGGGGTCGTATTGCTGCGAGTGCGGTTGTGGGCCGCATCACACGAGTCGAAGACGAGTGTGATGCGGCCCACAACTGCACGAGCAGCATACGACCCTACCAAGAGGTGATATCGAGGGATAACCTCTTTATCATATACCTATGCCCACGCTATTGAATGAATAAATCTCGTATATTAAAATATGATACGTTTCACTATGGTCTTTCTTGATGGACTACATTTGTTTGCGTCATCTTGCTAAGGCGGATTGATATACTAGCATCTGACGTAATCTATCAGCTGGATCATTGCCAATTATTTTACGGTTGAGCAGAGAAATGCTTGAACTCTGTCATCAAACATGTAGGATATCTACCGAATCGGTACGGTACATGCAAGTGTTGTGTTTGGTATTATTTTCCAGAACGCATTTACCATACACGATATTTTTCAAAGTTGTGCTTTTGAATTTGACGGTCCTCCGACATGTCGGATTTGCTTGTCGTCTGCGCGTCTGTGCTTATGCATGGACGGAACAGCTGGTCTGTCATCGATGTGTCAGTGCCCGTACGGTGTGATGCATGCTCTGCTCTTTAATTTGTTCGAATTGGTAGCACTACTTGCAGGTTAATCCGATATTGACGTGTTTTATTTAGTTACCCCGCATTTCCCTATGCTTCAAAACCCTGCCACTTTTGGAGATCGGACATGATATCGTAGTCAAAATCATAGACGGGCACCATAGTTTGTTTTGATTAGGGCGCCACCATGTAAGTATAGTCCGGTATGCAAATCAACAGGCCGTATCAGGCTTTGTTATGTAAATCAACAGGTCGTATCACTTTTTCATATGCAAATATTCAATTGAATGAAAGAAAGACGCGCTGATCATTCCTTTCATATGCAAATCAACAAGGCGTATCACTGTATTGACATGCAAATCAACATGATAAATCATGTCACTGAACTCAGTACAGACACAATACAGGGCATAGGTATATGATAATAGTATATTTTAGGTTGACTATGGTCATTTATCATGAAAACATTTACACTCTGGGCATGTTCCTCAGATATGCATATACTGAGTATGCACATTTTCTGCTGACATAAACTGAAAAACAAAACATATCTGTGATGATACTTGCTCTGATGAATAGCTGGAATGAGTGTTGGTTGCAAGTACAGTAATTGAGCTATAAAAGGAGCATCAATGGCTGTGATTTTTGACAACTTTTTCTCATTAGTTCTGAGACTCACCACTGTATGGTCATAGAAAGCTTGAATCTTAAGGAAGGTTTGAATACACTCTTCACTTTGAGGTCTTTCCAATGGGTCAATAGCAAGCATATTCAATATTAGACCTGACATCAGCTGAGGGAATTCACACACATGTCCAAGGTTGTAGCATCCTTTTATGATGTTGTCTCTGAGACCCTGTAAATCGTCCTGAAAAGGTGAAGTTGACTGGAATGGGTGATGTCCTCCGCTCATAAGATAATATAGTATGCAGCCAGCAACCTACAAGAAACATTTATATTACTAATTCCTTAAGATTTCTGACCAGCAGAAAATACATCATGATATTTCTGTATGTGAGGGGTCAATTTAAGATTCAGACTCAGACCCTTATTTTACTTAGTCAGCTGCAGCCAACCAGTGTGTGAAATTAACCTGAAATGCATGCTGGTCCGAAGGACCAATAGCAAAGGGATTCTGCTGGTCCTTCTTGATGTATGTTGGTCCAACAAAAAACTGACAAAAGAAACCCTTTAAAAATATACTTTCAATTGAAAATAACTGGTAACATGGTACACTATCAGTCTCCCCTACTCTGGTGTTGTTATAAAATATTGATACAAATAAATGAACAAATATACACTTTAAAATTTAATTTTGTATTGCTCAATAATATATGCCAATACTAGAGGTTGGTATTACCTAGAAACAGATCTCTATGGGAAAAGGTTTCATAGTTCATTCCAAAATTAACATAGGGAAAAGTCTTTCAGTTTTCATTCCAAATTAATATGAGAAAAATTATATCATCAGTCCTCATTTCCAATTAACATGGGAAAAAGTCTGTTTTCATTTCAAATTTCAAAATTTTTGGGGAAAAATCTTTCAGTTCTTTCAGTCCTCATTTCCAATTAACATGGGAAATAGTCTCAGTTTTCATTTCAAATAAACGTGGGTAAAGTCTTTCAGTTTTCATCTCATATCTCTACTACGTGGGAACAAATCTCCAGTTTTCATTTACATCATCAGCTATTTCAAACAGATCATGGGCATGATCATCCTCAGAGCAGCTAGAGTCTCCAAACTCAAAGTCAGATGCATAGCCTGATTCTACATCAGTATCCCGATCAGCACACTCAGTAGCAACTGCATTTGCAGCATCTGCCTCCTTTTGCACAGTTTCATGTGCTCCTGAGTAGATGTAGATGCAGTGACCGTCACAGCATCTGCCATCAACTCCTTTTTTAAGGCGAGAGGAGCCATCCAGACAAAGTCTTTTGATGGACGGTTATTCATACATATGGCATGGGCATTACGGAATAGATACTGAGATAACAGTTTTGTGAAGACTGCACTGTTCATTTTTGCAGTGTTACCTCAGCTGTGGCGCATTGTGTTTCTTAGCGTGTTCCACGGTGCTTTTATGAACCTCTGACTGACTGTATGAGGCTAAATTCGAGTGTCTAAAGTTGTTAGTGCCAACCACAAACAGACCCTTAGTTCAAAAAACGCCACATTGGTAATCACCCTACTTGATAAGCTCCACATCTCTGACAGCAGAGCTAAAAACTATTGTTATGCTCTGTAATGTGACTATTCTTCAATCTTTTACTTTTTCAAAATTAGAAAAAGCATCAATTTCTGAAGAAGCCCTTCCAGGCTGTGCACTACTTTCATATAAATAAGCTATTTTTCTGTATAACTTGACAGTATTTTCAACGTATTTTGCAGCTATGTGGTTGTCAAACACATACATGGAAATAAAGTGAAGGTACAGTAGAGTCACATACAATGCTGCTGTACATAAAATGTATTATCTTGAATGCTTATGCAAACATCAATTATTACCTGAACATCGGCTGACTTTTTGTACATAAAATTACATCCAGAGAAAAATGCAACACAGGTTTCGGAAGCCATCCATGCGCATGTACCAGCTACACATGTTGCTAGAGTTGTTTTCCCAAGGTCGAGACGTTTACTTATGCCAAAATCAGCTATCTTTAATGTTCCATCAACATCTACATAAAAAGAGAATGAATTGTATCAGCAAGACATTGCAGCTATTATTTTTCTGCAAGATCAAGTATCATATACAGTATGTGCAAAGGCAAAAATTAAAGTCATGATACATCACAATTCGATAAAATAAATGTATTTAATTAACACTTTTCCTGCCAAGTCCATATTTCACCATCAGGTCAAGGTGGTTAAAATTAATGAAACACAACATATTCCATATGATGTATTTTAACATAGTACTGTACATTTGAAGGCTGATGAAAACATAAATACTGTAAACTTGATTTTTTTTGGACCAAAGATGCTATAACAGACTAAGCCAAGTGGGTGAAAATATGTCATGTTTTGGCATAAAAAGTCAGTCTACTACCAAAAATGGGAAAAATTGCCCCAAAACACAATTATGCAAATTTTACCACCATTTCAACAAACTACAGTGACGTCACTCCTATGAACCTCCACACCAAGTTTCAATTCAATGGGTCTTGTGGTTTCAGAGAAGATTGTTTTACCAAAAATGGGGGAAAATAATTCATGAAAAATATATTAACTCCACATGGAGAAGATCTTTTAAGGTCTACCTAAAGTACTTGCAGACCAATTTTTAAAGCAATCTGACATGAGAATTTCAAGTTTATCATTTTTCACATTTTTCCAGCTAATTTGCACATTTTTTGGCAATGATAACTTCATTTGAACAATTTCCCATCTACAGCCCATCATCCATGTACACATCAAATATCAAGGTGAAATGTGCAGCGGTTTTCAAGTTTTTGATGTTGACGGACACACATACATAGATCTAAATATGCACAATACATACATGCATACATACAGACTTATCCTTGCTTATGAGAAAAGCTTCCATTCCTACTATAAATATATATAGCATATGGATATTGTGCTAAAACTAAAAATATGTCAATTTCACCACAATTTGAAAAATTCTGTCTGAAGTCAGTCCTGGGAATCTCCATACCAAGTTTCAAGCGAATTGAACTTGCAGTTTCAGAGAAGATTTTTGACCAAAAAGTGGCATTTTTGATCTTATTTGCAAATTTTTGACGAAAATACTCAAAAATAAAAAGGACCGGCCTTCTATCCATCATGCATATACACTCCAAATATCAAGTCTGGAGGTAATGCTGGTCTCAAAATATTTGAGAGGACATACATACACATACATACCGTACAAACATTCAGACATGCATACATACAGATACCATCAACTTTAGCTTGTACAATAGTATAAGCTCACATTGATATACCAAATGCGAGCTATAAACAACCAGTAATTTTAGCATACATACTAAACTTGGTTTCATGTAAAAAACACTAAAAGCTTGGTAGCACAGCTTGCGATAAATTTCCACACTTTATCAGAAGGTACCAACTTATTTTGGCAATAAATTTTCAAAAAACCAAGCTGGAGAAATCATGAGTTACCAATCAATTTTGCTGGCTCTCAATGAAACCCCTGAATCCAAAACAGTTTTATCACTATCTCATAAAAATCTCATTCAGTCAACCATGTTTATAGGATAGCCTATTTCTACAAGTAAATCAATGTAATTATATCGGTGAAACATGTATTGTGAGTACCCTCACCTATTAAAAGGTTCTCCGGCTTCAAATCTCGATGAATGATTCCCATTTGATGGAGCTCATTTATTCCAGTTAAAAAGTCCTTGCACAGGGAAAGACGTCTGTTCACCGTCAATGGCAATTTACAAGGAATTCTCCCTTCAATTAGATCTCTGGCATTTCCCTCACATAACGGTGTCACAAAATATGTGAAGTCATCATCTTCTTCAACATGCACTTGAGGCAGAACATTTTTGACAGTAGCTGAAACATTTGCCTCAGATAACAATCTGAATATATGAAGTTCGTCCTTCAGCACCGCATCACTTTCCACTCGCTTGATAGCTACAGCAAGGTCTTGATATAACCCCAGGAACACCTTCCCCCTGCTTCCTGCTGCAATGAGACAGCTTTTGTGGTATTTTATCGCATTGAGCTCCTTCAAATTCTTCAAATTTCTTAGGAATGAAAGTTTTTCACTCCATCTACCACCCTAAAATAAAGCAGAAAGAGCAATGGCATTACTCAGTTACCAAAAAAAGAGGATATTCATTTTCCCTAAATGTTACTATAAATACATGTCAGATTTTTCACTGAACATTAGCCTCCTCAGTTTAAAAATTATAGTATTCACAACACAAGTGAAACTATTCTAAATTCATTTTACTTTGATTAAAATTTGTCACTTCATCTCTAATTCCTAAGAGTACTTTTATTAATTATTGAAAAATTAAAACATTAGAAAATGATTAACAGAAATAAAGTTACTGCACAAGGAATATCCCAAAATATACTAATGCAACACCATTCTTAGAAGCTAAAAACTTTGAAGAGCCTATGTACAGTTTGTATGAACTTACCGTTGCAGGATATGGCCCATGCGGAGAAACAACTGGGGAAGCTATTTAAAACAAAATGGAAATAAATAAATCAGTAATGCATCAATTTATCTTAGGAGTCCAAACACTAATGTATACAAGTGCATTTTGATACAATATGGATGGCAAAAGAACCAACTCAAGAAGGCCATATTTTTAACATCATACTCATATACCACATGTCCATAATGTGCAGTCTGAAAAACTGGGCTAACTGACCATTTTTGGCTACAACACCAAGAGCTAGTAAGAGGTCTGAATTGCTAAAACCTGGCTTTAAATAAACAGTACTATGAAGCATGTGCCTTAGCTGCTACTTCTGTTCTTTTGATATTTTTTACAAGTTGTATATTTATATGTACCTGGTGTCATATGCCACTTCTGACACTGTTTGATTTCATCTTCATTGGTTGAGGTTTTTTCACAAATGTCACATCTGAATTTCCTGGTCTTTGCAGCCTGCTTATTCAAAGGGAGTGGGGGGTAAGCAAATTTTTTTCTAAATGTCCTTTAGGGGAGGCAGTTACCCAATACAAGTCTTTTTCACCAACTTCAAATCATGCAATTTGGCTTAAATCATAGAAAACATGTTTTTGTAGGGCTTCCTGAACTCCCTCTAATTTGAATCATGTAAAGACATCGTTTTCACCGAACTTTTTCAGCAAACTGCAGACAAGTCCTATTGACCGTAGTGAGTATTAAACTGATGCTCAAAGCAAACAAAAGATATGCAAATATACAGTTGGTTGTCATAATGTCAAAAGGTAATCAGTGCTTGTACCCACCCCTACGATAATGATTTAGACCTGTCTCAGTCTAGAGGGTGCTGTTTTTCCCATTATTCAAATTACTGGGAGTTCAGGAAGCCCTACAAAAACATTCGTTTTCTATGATTTTAGCCAAATCGCTTGATTTGAATTTGGTCGCAACGACTTGTATTGGTTGACAGCCTCCCCTATAGAACATTAAGACAAAAATTTCACTTACCCACCCGTCCCTTTCACAGAAAAAATATGAAACAACTTGTCAGTAAAATCACAACAACAGCCTGCACAAGGAAACCTTTGATTTATAGGACAAGCATTGCTATATGGCCACATCAACAATTAGTACAGACTCTCTATATTGCAAGGTGAGAGCAAGTAGGGCTGCATTTTCCACTTCAATTTCAAAGATGTTAAAAAATGTTCAAGTTGACATGTAGATATTTATCCATACAAATTAGGTTGCACCCTGCTTTAAGAGAAGGCACATGTTTACAGAACATTACAACGAAGGATCCACATATCTGATAAGCTTTGTGTCACTGACAGCGGAGCTCAAAATGAAATTTAGTGCATTCTCAGAAGATCATAGGTAATCACTGGTGGTTTGAACATTAATTCAATTGCTACTGTAACACTTCAAATAAAATAATGACTGTGTTTCCTTGGTAACTTAAGTGTTTTCGCTAGGGTTGGGGAACATAGGCAAGTAATTTCTGAACCTTGGTAACATTTTTACTGTCTCCAAATAGGACTGCATTGACATGCCCTGGGGAACCCAGGTAAAATTTACCTGCTTATCAGAGTTTCAGCAAATACTTGTCACTGTCAAAAATGCGCAGGTTATAAACAGCAAAAGTAGCATTTTTTGAGTAACCTACCCCAAAGCTAGCCAATATGTAAAGCCTTGGTAAACTTCTCCACTGTAATGCTGGGTACCTACCCCACCCCCAGCTATCAGAAAAATGCTTACCAATTTTGACAATTAGAACAATTTTCCTTTCTGGCCAAGTCTACAGATCGAATCTGGTATCTGTTCATTATCAGTCTTCTTACACATTTAATACACATTGTGTGCCTACAGGCCATTAACAGGGTCACCACACTGGTTAATGATCCATCATGAGTCATGCACGCCCCTCTGACACCTTTCTTTTGTGTTTTGCGAAGAGCTAAAATTCTGGCAGCTTCCACACGTCTCCTCACTTCCTGCACTTGTTTTAATCTCTGCTTTAGTTGGGCCCGAATTTCATCCTTCTTTGCAAGCTCAGGTTCAAAAGCATCAAATTTGTTCTACAATAATAAACATAATAGTAAACTTGCGAATAGTATCCGATTTGATACTCAGTTCCTGACCTCTATGCGGTTTATGTATTTATATCTATTCTGTATGGTATGGCCCAATAATAATCTTGAACGTTGTATAAATAATACCTGTCTCTATAAAAAGTTTAATCAATGTACTTGATGGAACAATATTAAATTATTTATAAATCGAGCACTTTCCTTCCCTTTTAATGGAGAAGTTCATCAGGGCTGATTTTTACATATGTGTTAGCTTTTGGGCTGGTTATTCAATATGCACCACTTTTGCTGTTCATAACTCGCATATTTTTAACAAAAACGGCCAAAAAATAACAGCGGAAGTTGCATTCTAGGGCTTCATCAACTTTTCTGAATTTTGATTCATGGGGAAAAGCTTCAAGTTAGGTGCTTTCATCACGTGATATGGCAGAGACCATTTTCCAATGAATATGGCATTGTTCATCATCCACATTCACACCACGTTGTGCGTATTTGTGAGATAGTGAACAACAATGACATAACCATTGGAAATGGTCCCTCACATATCATATGATGAAAGCATCAAGCTTGGCGCTTTTTTCCAGGAATCAAATTCAATGAAGTTGATGAAGCCCTAGAATGCAATTTCCGCCACTATTTTCGGCCATTTTTGTTAAAAATTGCGCTTGTCATAAATGGCGAAAGTGATGTTTCTTGAATGAACAACCCTTTAGCTAGCACATATGTATAAATACTGTCAAGGGCACTGCGCTCACATTAAGTTTGGATTGGTCCATTTAAGAAATATTTAAACCAGACAAGTCATTGTTGATGACACAGTCCCCGCTTGTCCATTTTGTTATTATCTTTGGTGTCTAGGTAGCTGTGGTCTAGGTAGCTGTGGAATGACATTGATGCAACGGGTGCATCAGGCCTGTGACTTGCATAATAAAGTAATCTGAGGAACGTTCAATAAAATTGACCTATCTCTGCCGGTAATGACCACTGAAGGAACTTTTGATTACATCACACATAACGATGCCCTCACTGCCTCTAGTATCATGATGGCACATACTATACACATGGTTTGGTGGAATTTTAGAAATGGTATGGGATCGGGTATGTTGTTGTAATCAGCCATTTCGGATCATATAATGAAACAAATTCATGTGCACAAGAATGCAGCCATATCACGTTTAAACAAAATCAGTCCATCGAAGGACAGTGACCTATGTTTATGTTTCAAAGACAAAAAAAAATCACACCAAAATTGAAATCAAATGGCTGTATATTGACCATATGGATCATAGCACAAAATTAGTAGACATGCATATGTATGCCATAGTACTTAATCTTTGTACCAAGTCTCAACAACATTGGATAAGGAATATTTGCATATGATTAGCCTCAAAGACATGAAGAAATCCAAAAATGACCATGTGGCAGCGATATTGGGGGAAAATGACAATCTGGCAACCATATTGGAACATACGTCACGAAGTACATTGACATGTATATGCATGCCATAGTGCATGATCTTTGTGCCAAGTTTGGACAAAATCGGTGTAATGACCTGTGAATTAAGCCTCAAAGACATGCAAAATTTCAACAAAATGGCAGTTCTGCAGCTATATTGGCTCCAATCACAAGGTTAATTGATACATGCATATGTATGCCACAGTGCTTTGCCTTTGTGCCATGTTTGAACAAAATCGGTTAAAGGATATTTGAGTTATGGTTCAAAGACATTAAAAAAATCGCAACAAATGGCCGCAACACGCCCATATTGGATCGTATCGCAATATAATGCTACATGTGTATGTAGGCCATAGTGTTATGCCTTTGTGCCAAGTTTGAACAGAATCGGTTCAAGGATGTTTGAGCTAATGGTTCAAAGGCATGAAAAATCGCAAACAAAATGGCAGTCTCACGCCCATTTTGGATCGTATCTCGAAATAATTTGACATGCATATGTAGGTCATAGTGTTATGCCTTTGTACCAAGTTTGAACAGAATCGTTTCAAGGATGTTTGAGTTATGGTTCAAAGACATGAAAAATCGCAAACAAAATGGCCGCCTCATACCCATATGGGATCTTATCGCCATATAATTCGACATGCATATGTAGGCCATAGTGTTATGCCTTTGTGCCAAGTTTGAACAGAATCGGTTCAAGGATGTTTGAGTTTTGGTTCAAAGACATGAAAAATCGCAAAAATATGGCCACCTTGCGGCCATATTGAATCGTATCACAAAATAAATTGATGTGCATCTGTAGGTCATAGTGCTATGCCTTTGTGCCAAGTTTGAACAAAATTGGTTCAGCAGTGTCTGAGAAACGGCAACGGACACACGGGACCCAATCTATAAGTCCCCGCCGGACTTCGTCCGCGGGGACTAAAAACAAGAAATACAAAAGCAAATAAGGTCTACAGCTTAGGTACTGGAGGTCAACTTCTATAGCAACGGAACAAGCAAATTCTACATACATTTGCAAATGTCCATCAAAAAAATCAGCCAGAGAAGGCTAGACAAAAATAAAAGGTGGGAGAGTGGGGAAATAATAATGTAAAAAGGATCTGGTAAAAAAAATAATGCTACCTCATCAGTCTCTACCTCGTCAATCTTCCAGACCCCTCCCCATAATCAAATGTTCCACCCCTTCCTATCGACCATGTTAGAGCTACAATGGGCCAGATAGCAAGAAATATTAAATATATACAACCTTGGGGATTTCCCCAGTCGGTGGTATTATTTGAAGGTACACAGCACTTGGCACTTAAGTTAGTTATAGATAGTGAAATGCCTTCCACTGTGGTGGGGTGTGATTATGACATCTAGAATTATCCAGGATCCAAATTTTTCATCAGTTCTTCTGTTTTACATGAAAAAGTTGCAAACATTGGTCTGCAATAAATAAATTAACCTCAGCTTTGTTCCTCGGATCAAATTTTACTGCATATTGATACCATGCAATCATGACAAAATTATGTTCACAGCCTTCAAAACTGTCTCACAACATATCCTGGGTCATAGGTTATTTAAGGTCACAGACTGAGAAAGTTTACAAGTTTGAGGGTTTCCCAACACTTAGAAGATCCCTTGCTGGAGGATACTCCCTATGCTCCCCTCCTCTTACAACTAGACTCAGTCTTTCACATGCGGTGGCAAGATAAAAGAAATTTAGTCCTGCCTACAGCTGTTTCTGGTTGCTAAAATATGTCACATTTATGCCATTCATGACCACAAGCCCACAAGTGCAGGGGTGAGCAAATAAGTTTTTGAGTCTCTTGCCCTTGGGCTAGTATCCCTCAAAATATCAATAGCCATCGAGCACTTTTGTTGAGTGACTGCGACTAGCCCAACTTCAGTATATGAAGTTCATGGTTTCACTATGTGCTCTCCAAGTGCATAACGTGAGCTAAAAGTAATCTCTTTTCAGTGCAATGCATGCATGGGAGGGGTACATGAATATCTGGAAGATGTACCAATTCATTACGGTTGATAACATTACCTTTTGATGAAAGAAAGCAATAAAGAATGACAAAATACCATATGGTAGAACCGAAGTTCAAGTGACAGAATTGCAAGTAAAAACAAACTTTATTGCAGTAGTTTTAATCTATGGCCCCTGCTCACTAATAGAAGAGTCGTTATGATGTCATATACACCATGATGACGCTATGATGTTTCCTTACTTCAGGATTAAATTCAAGCTTTAATTTCTCTGAACTACGTTTACTTCATCCCTGTGTTGAAATAATAGTGTGATTTTGAACCTGGGAAAAGAATTCTATGTCAGTTAGGCTCGGAAACCGTTTCTTTGTTCACTTCGCCTTTACGCAATGATGTTCTCTATTTCATTTGATGCTGATTGATTTTGCTACTCGTCTAATTTTGCTAACCCATCGACTACTGGGCACCAAAAGTACTTGCCCAGCGGTAAAAATGCTATATACATGAGCTTGGGATAGTCATTGGAGCTACCAAAAGCTCCATGGGCTAGTGGACTTGCTCCACAAAGGTTACAGTGTGACACCAGCAAAGAAGAGAACGTCCTCTCAAGAAGCTTTCTAGGGCCTGCCCTTACTGTATGTTCAGTACAATTCTATTCTTCCTAACATTTTCTCACTGCCTTGTGATACAAAGAACTTCAAATTCACGATCATTGCTTGGCAGGGCTATTGTGTCACTGTGCATAGCATACTTTGGGTAATTACAATGTTTTGTCTGCCTGTTGTTGGCATTACCAGGTGCAGCCATCAACTAAGCTGTTTGTGCAAAAAGGTGTTCGTGCAAAGTTTTTCAGCGGACGGGCAAAGTTCAAAACTAATCAGTGGGCGGGGAGGAAATTTTTGACAGTGGACACCGGAAAATATGTAGAGGGAGGGGAAAGCCGTGGTTGATGATAGAACTTGAGGGTAGATTAAGCGTCCAACTTATAGGGGAGCAAATTTTCATTCAAGGTACACTGCTAACTGCTGGCACGGTTTTGAGTTGATCTGGGTTGCCTAGTAGTAGGCATCCAGTTGGAAAGGGTGAGTTTCGATGGTGGGGAGAGGACAGTGGGGAGCTTGAACTGTTGTGGGGGGAGGGGAGTGGGCAGATCATAGATACTGGAAGGCAATGGGCATCAAAATTCAGTGGGAGGGCACATTTTCAGTGTGTGCCCGTGGGAGGACAGTTACGAACAGCTCTACTTTCCCCTCCAAATTTTAGGTAAAGGTCAAAAATAAGTAAAATAGGTATATCAGCCTTCAAAACATGTTTTGTGATGATTTTGAGAAATTCATTTAATTTACCAGTTTTCGCCACCTGCATTTGATATGTCATATGATATGTACTTCCTTGGCTGCATGGGTGTAACATAGACCTCAAAACTGCCGATAAATTTTTTGACGAAATCTGATTGGTGGCAACAAAGTTCTGTTGCCAGACAGGAACCTTACAGACCGCATCCAATCGAGGGAGCTTAGAGAGTGCCCCTGAGCAACAGATCTTCCAGTCTGCCCAACACTTTCAGCAGAAGATTTATCTAATAACATCCCTCAGGACTTTTATAACAGATTAAAAAGCTACCATACAAGTACGTTTTGAGTACCAAATTGGACAAAATTGTCATAAACATACAAATTTGCATATTTCAGGATTATTTCATGTTGGATATGAGGCATATAGTGTTAATTATGGCCAACTAAGATGCGTCATAATGACTAAAGAAGATAACTTTGTGGGGACAAAACAAAAAGACATTGCATCCAATGTCACAATGCCACATGC
The DNA here is from genome assembly GCA_001465055.1 of Ptychodera flava. Taxonomy (NCBI): domain Eukaryota; kingdom Metazoa; phylum Hemichordata; class Enteropneusta; family Ptychoderidae; genus Ptychodera; species Ptychodera flava. Next base: position 44,883 of record LD345458.1, read on the forward strand.
TGTATGTGACACTGAAGTTCATCTGCCTACCTTAAAAATTTGCAAATTTTTATTTCGCCATACACAACAGCAAAAAATAGACAGGCACTGACAGCATACTTTGCATCAGCTGCTAAGTAAGTGTGAAATCAGATGAGCAGTTTCTGCCATGAGAAAAAGATCAAACAGCCACAAATAGTACACTACTATTATTTATTACACCTCACTCATTCAGCGTGCACTGCCATTGGTTAAACACGACTCACGTGACATGTAAAAGAATGTGATGATGCCCTCTGCAAATGTGATGATGCCCTCTGCGAATTTGATGATGCCCTCTGCATTTGATATTACATGGATGACGTCATTTTACTTACTGCGCATCCTTTCTGCGCAAAACAAATTGTCGTTCGCTTGTTGTACTTCAGTCGGCAACTTATGGCTGCGAAACGTCATGCAGATCTGTCACCGGCACAGTTAGACGATATTTTGATGCAAGTAAACAGCAAACGAACGACAATGGCAACAAGGAATGCAATTTCTGTGTTCAGCGACTATGCAAGCAACAAATTTCAAGTTGGATACGCCACCGAGGAGATCGGCAAACTTTAGCGGCAACCCTAGACTCGGCACCGACAACATTTAACACTGAGGTCTGGACTCAGAAGGCGAACTGTACTCGAAGAAGTCTTTGTGTTTTTGTTTCTTTGCATGTTTGCTTGTTCGGTGTAATAAAAATAATAACACATGAGAGCTAGGGCAATACCTCGCTCTCATGTGTTATTATTTAAATACTGCCTTTAGTGTCATCTTTAACTATCCATTGTTAGCATCCCCTGATATACGTACCAGCTACATTATCTAACACCGTAGTTGAAGTGGTTTCTTAAATCTGCAGTTGACTTCTGAAATATCAGATACTGCTTAAATGAAGTTCAGAAAGTCATTACTAAGCCAACTGGCTACAAGAATGTTGAGTGTTGATGTGGATAGTACAGATGAAAACTGTAAACAGGGTCTAACTGTGCCAATTATAACTGATTCAATAAGACTTCCATTTCAATTTTTCTTTTACTGCCATATCATTAAAATGATGTGATATTCATACCTCAATTACTATACACATGCAATGAAAGCAAAAGCAATGTATATCCTTACAAGTTACTGTACAAAGGCCACAAAAGCAGAAACAATATCTTCTTACCGGTGGCTCAGGGTTTCCTAAAGAGTTCTTTTTCACTATGTCACTACCACTTCTACTGGGTTCATCACTCATGTTTTCGACACAGGCAGAAAGTTGATCACTGGCTTGACAAGCATCTTTATGTACCTGGAAATTAGGTGATAAAACTGCAATAAATTGCTTGCACCCTGTAGTATTGATGGCAACCTTGCTCAAGTAAACATACATATTAGGACTTCACATTTCTTATTGCAGAAATTCTTTCAATTTGTAAAAACGATCCGTTATTTAACATGATGTATTGCTCATTATTTCATTCTATAGTCACATTTCAATCACGTCAATATGTATCTGTAGCAGAGTCTACTAAATACACTGCAGTGATTTCAGAGACATATCACTAAATCAAGACAGATCATTAAATATGAAAATCAGCAGATACATAACATGACACTCATGGTACCATAACACTGTGAAGATTGCCATCTGTTGAAAGTTTCATAAAATTTGATGCAGTATAGGTTATCAATATCTCAATGGGAAACAATGGTCTGAAAACTTGTAATGTTTGATTACTTCATCAGAATTCAAACATTACATATATATGTAGTCACTGATAAGAGAGACTTCGCCAGGACAACTATGGTGAATGTGTCAAAGGCTTTTTACAGGTAGTGACTGCAGATCAAGGAAAACACATTAAGGTGTAGCCTTGCCAATTTCAACAATTATTTTGAATATTTAGCAAAGAATCACAGAAACGTCTCAAGACAATTTACTACTCCACTGTGAAATGTCTGATGAGAGCAACCTTTAGATCTGATATCACAGTATACAGTTTACAGCAATAAGACAATAACTTTCTAAGTTTGTCTTTTGTTGCTGGACCCTCAATGAGTAATTTGACAATTTCAGCGTAAATAAAGTGGAATAATACCTTTCTCCAAGGTAAATCTAGTCCTCTTCCATAATTATACACTATTTCTTCATTCAAGTCTATATCTCTTTGTGCAAAAAGGCACAGATGAACAGCATCAGATTCATCACACACTTTCTTCATCACAGAGTTTGGTTTGATGTGTCCATCATTAACGTATCGAGCCACATTCTCTATATTCGTTGCATCGATTCTAAACATGACAAGAGGAAAATAGATGTCAATTACAAAACATGTAGCTGGAATGAAGTATCTACAAAAAGATTTACTTGACCATAATTCCTCCAAAAAATTAGGGTAAGCGAGTTGTTAACAGTTTTACATTTTTTGGTAAAAAACTGGTAAATTTTAGAACTTCACAGATAATAATTGAAAATACACAATCATACATCAGCAATTACTGGACTAAGTGGGTAACTAATCTGATTCTTTTTGTGCACCTTGCAATGGCCCATATACTGCACTACAATTCAGTAGTTTAGGAAAATTTCATGCTGACTTAGCAATGTGTATAGTTTTAGAGGGCAGCAAAACACAGCAATGTATCCAAACTTTTGCATTTAAAATGTCAGGCTATACCTCCCTGCATGTTTCCCCTTTAAACTTGACAATTTGAACATCATGGCTGAAGTTCAAACATCCTGCATATACGGACATTTCCCATGACGCCTGGCTTTGCTCAGCAGCTGAGTTACTGGCCAAAAAACGACTCTGTGGGCCAAGGTGTTCACCCATGATCTATGCAACAGCCAACCATTAGCATGACAGTCTGCTGATGTTAGTTCTTCAGTTTATTCTATAATGTTTTGATACTGATATACCCACAGACTTGGAGCAAGTAGCAGATAAAGCAGCAGCCAAGCCTCTGGGATACTCCCATAAAAAGGGTGTACGGGCATGTGACACCAAAATGGGTCACTTTTTCAAAAAAAATCTGTAAACAAATTTGTAATTCTTTTGTTTTGTATTTCATTTTATGCCAATGTCACATATGAGTACACAGCTAAGTAAATATACTATCGATCAACTTTTCATCCTTAAAACCTTAAACATGGGTTGATAACAAAACAAAGGGGCTGGTTTTAGGGGAACCTTCACATGTAACAGAATTAAGAATAAGATCAAAATTTCAGGAAATTGTCGAGCAAAATTCCTAAACAAGAAGTCATATTTTTGGAATATTCATGATAGATGTTTTCAAATTGGGTGGCACACATCCATATGAATGTACAGTAGTTGTATTAACTTTTTATTTTGACAATATTTTTGTTCAGTTTATACAATTGTGTTCTTGTTCTATTCCCTATAGAATGTTGAGCTATCCAGTATTCAGCTTGCCAACACAGCCTACGTGTACCGTGCATTTGCATCATTCAATTATCACCAATATTTAGACAAACGGGCTTTGTTGACAAACTGAATATTGTGTTTGTCAGCATGCTGTAGAGAGACACCACGAAACTGTGCTTAAGAAATTGCAGAGAAATATTGAAAAATTATCAACAGTTGTAGCTCCTGCCCCTTTACAAGGCCAACTTGTTTTACGAAAATTTAATGGCATTCATACATTTTTAGACTTTTTCGAGATTAAAGACATAAAATATGACAAAACGGTTTTAGATTTTGTTTAATTATTACTAACATTAGAACAATTGGACGACATCAAAATTTTGGGAGTCAAAATATTTTCAGGTCCCCCCC
>LD345463.1:4585-23278 GCA_001465055.1 Ptychodera flava
TTCTGTACAAAGCGAAGAAAGCAGATTTACAAATACTATTTACTTGATTCGTCACGAAACCATCAGACTCTAAATGTACTCCAAGATTTTTTACCGATGCAGACGGAACTTTGTGCTCATGCATATCATCGTAGCTATCAGAAAATACATTACTGACATAAGACTCAGTCAATTTTGTCTTTCAGTTTATCAGTCATATAATCACCAGAGCTTTCTTTGCTAGCTCTTTTGGCTACACAAGCAAAATGTTGCTCCAATTTCATTTGAACTTTTTCAAAAGCTTTTGTCCAAGTAATGTTGGTTTACCTGGGTGATCTACTATTATCAGTGGCAAGTTGACACGCTGACCATAGCTCACTGCAACCGAAATTTCTTCACTAACGGACACTGGATTGCCAGTATTGCATGTACATGTATAGTGCAGCGTGTATGTGTAAATGTATACATAGTATATACAGATTCAGGGCCCATCATGATGGACAACATTCACTGGCTTCAAACTCAGTGTACATTTTCTTTAATATTCGTTTTCTACGTCTATAAATTCACTGACATTGCCAAAACTATAAATAAGCTCTTTTTGGTATTTATATACATACCAAATATGAGCTAAAAACAGCAATGATGTAACCCCTTCAGACCAATAATGGACTCAAGCAAACTTAGCATTCCACAATGTACTTGGCTTCTCCTCGTATATAATATGTTGTGCAAAGTTTGCTTTTGTCCATTATGGACCATGAGGGGGCACATTAATTATTGCTGTAAATAAAAGAATTCAAATCATTTCACTTTTAAAGTTCAATAATTCCACAATGAATTTATGTATCTATGTATCAGTGTATGTTTGTAGTTATTTATGCATGTATATATGTAGGTATATATCTATATGAACATGTACATATATGCATATGCAGAGCCATTCTTGTTTCCATACTCAGTCAACATGTGGATCTATCGGCATCAATTTATCATCCATCGTGGGAGCTTGAAACCCAAAATCCAATTCTGCTCTGAATTCATCTGAAACAAAAAAGATAGAAATTATAGTTACTGCTAGTATCTTGATTGCCTTAAGCATTACACACTGAAATTTGCATTTATGTTGATCATATCTTATTCAAACCTAGAACGTAAAAAGAAAATTTGGAATATTTCACCTGTAAATGTCCAATGTGGAGATGGAGATTTGAAGCCTAGTTGTTCATCAACTTCGTTTGAAAGATCCCCCAGAAGCTCAGCTGAAAACAAAAAAGAACAGATAGAAATCATGGTTAACACTGGTATCTTAGTGATGACAATGAGACTAATAAATCTTATAACAGAATTTATGCACCTCAGGGATAAAAATTCATATGCTCAAATTTTTACAATACTTTTTGGTATACCACTTGTGGGGGCTCATTTGAAATCTCATGGAGTAAAAATTGTTCTCTTTGCAGTTTACCCCATTTCTTTACACTATCACTAAAATCTTCAGAAAAATTCATCGCCCATTAATTTTCTTGATCAATCCAAAAAAATTCACAGAAATAGCTTTCAGATGATATATGAAATACACAATCTGACTGCAAAATTCACATTTGAAAAGAAGTCGCAGAGGTGGAAAGCTACCTTAAGTATTTTATCCTACATTGACCTTTTGATGTCGCCCCTTACCTACCTCTGATGGTTCAAAAAGTCACATTATATATTATTACAATTTCAAAAGTTTTATGAATTCTTCTGTGACTATAAACATATATAATTGTTGAACTTGAGACCATGTGGGTGGTACAAGTACAGTTCATTGAAAGTTTAATACAAATGTAAAATCTGATGATCTCTGAAGGAATATAGATGCTAGCCAATGCAAATGGTCATTCTAACATTTTTCTTAGAATGTCTTTCAAAAACTTCATGCTGACAGTCATACCCTGTCATACTTTTTGACTCACCAATATCTTGTATGCCATCTTCCTCACTCTGTGCCTGTACAGGATGTATGACAACCAATAAAATAAGTGAAAGATAACCTATTTCACTCTGTGTTGGTATATGTACATGTGTATGCAGAGAGGCAATCAAAGAGAAAATCTTTACAACAACACTATTTGTGGTAACGGTGTGTCCACTTGCAGCCTTCAAATACTGTATGTCACAAGTTCATAAATATACAGTACACAAATTTTCAACAATAAGTTGCTTAGGACTCACTGAAATACCTGAGAGCAAGCAATATTGCCAATTGATATCAAACTGGTTATGTAGCAACAACGAAGTGATGCTTCATAGTTAATAGGAAAAAGCTATCTTGTCAATCCATGGACCTGTTCATCAGAACACGAGCAAATATCACTTTCTTACACATGTGCAAGCATATGAAACTGCAAAGAAATTTACTGTGACCAGTGACTTATAATTCAGTTGTTGTGAATTGTAAAATACACATGGTAATCACAAATGAGGTCAGATCACCTTATCGTGGAGACAATCAGCCTTCACATCAATGTTTTCTCCTAGATATTGATACCAAATATGACTACATATAGGCGAGCGGCAGGCTCACCTATTTATCACACTTAATGTACCCACCTTACATACGGCCACAACATACATCATTTGAAAGCTTATTATCTCTACTTCAAGAAAATTGATGATGTGGAGCTGCCAAGTAGGGCCATAACCCCCTAATTTGCATAATTCATATGGGTACCAAATTTGCATAAATGTGATATAAAATTAGGAAATTTATTGTTAACTACTCTAAACATACTTTTTAACTAGCGAGTGATATATCAAATGAAAGGTATTTGCATATGGAATACAAAATTGATATCCAAAAAGATATTTAAAATGGTTTTACTGAAATATTTTCACATTTATATTGAAAAAAATATTTTCACCTTTTGAATAACAATATTTTAAAAATTTGAACACATACAGCCACATCATATAGCCACATTATACATCATTTGAAAGCCTACTGTCTCCACTTGAAGAAAATTAACAACATTTAACTGTCAAGTACGGCCGTAGCCCCTAATTTGCATAAGTCCGACCGGTACCCAATTTGCATAAATGCGATATATTATTAGTTATTTATTATTCACTACTCGAAACATACTTTTAAACTATCGAGTGATATATCAAATGAAAGGTATTTGCATGTAGAATACTAAACAGACATCCAGAAAGATATTTAAATTCATTTTACTGAAATATTGTCATATTTATATTGAAAAAAATATTTTCCCCTTTTCTATAACAATATTAAAAAAAAATGTAATACTAAAAGGCAAATCGTACTGCATCATCATACGTCATTTGAAAGCTTACTATCTCTACTTCAAGAAAATTGACAATGTGGAGCTGTCAAGTACGGATATGGCCCTTAATTAGCATAATTTACATGGGTACCCAATTTGCATAAATGCGATATAAAATTAGAAATTTATTAACTACTATAAACATACTTTAAACTATCGAGTGATGTATCAAATGAAAGGTATTTGCATGGAGAATACAAAACGGATATCCAAAGAGATATTAAAATGATTTTACTAAAATGTTTTCGCACTAATGTAGAACAACATACTTTCCCCTTTTGAATAACGATATTTTAATAATTTTAACACATAGAACCGCATCACACAACCACATCAAACGTTATTTGAAAGCCTATTATCTCTGCCTCATGAAAAATGACGATATGCAGCTGACAAATAGGGCTGTAATTGTTTAATTTGCATAATGCACACGGGTATATAATTTGCATGAATACGATATACAATTACAAAAATCAATTGTAAAGTACTCTAAACTCACTTTTCAACTATCAAGTGATATATCAAATGATAGATATTTGCATGTAGAATAGAATCATGAACTCCAAACGTGTATTCAAAATATTCTTATTGAATATTTTCAATTAAATCGTAAACATCTTGACTAGTTCTTAATATTCAAAATATTGTGTAGTAAATACGAATAATGCTCACGTTATGGGGATAAATATCTGAATTTGTTTTGCAATTGATTTTTTGTTTATTAAGGATACGCAGACTGGAACCTTTTCCCGTCTAATTTCCATATAGCTGAACAACAAGAATACATAAAACCAATTGGAACTAATTCGGGATAATTGGGTCTTCATATTTTGCAAATTTTCTAAAACGTGTTTTGTGCTCTATAGTTGAGTGTTGAAATATAACAAGTTACTCTTAAAACAAGTAAAAAGAAAAGCAGATAAGCATAAATTTGCAAATTAAACCGACATTACTTCACCATCCCATTATTCCAAATTAGTTGCAATCTTGTTATAAATAGCTGTGTGTTGAATGGCCCTTTTATATTATTGATGTTATTTTTGTTTCAATTTCTCTAGAAATCTTGTTTTGATGGAGACATCATTGGTTACTACATCTGTGTTACATCTGTATTTTCAGTTCAATTATGTGGAATATGTTGACGGAAGGCACCATATTTCATTTATCGTATTTATATAATGTTACATAATGAAGGAAAAGCAACTCAACACACCGTTCAGATCTTCGTTGTTTGCATTTTGTGTATGATATTGCGTATATTGTCAGTGTATATTATGTTTGGCTGTTTTATATAAAGTGTTAATTAGCCATGGCGATTATTCCAGTTAACAGTAAAATACTAGCACCACTTACAAGTTGGTAACTCATGCTAAAAATACAAGTGAACAAAATGACGCCCACCAGGAAACAGTCCAACAACAAAATACATGATAGCTATGCTGAAAATGATCTTGAAAAACAACACTTTCAAGTCAATAGTGAATTTTACCGTCAGGTATTTGGGTGCGGTACGAGATCTCAAGTTTTACCAGAAATTGCCGACATTACATTTCACAAGACGAAACGAGAACAATTCAGCAACACACTGAATAAATATCGCTCCGACTGAGATTCAGAGACGATGTATGATTCTCATTGGAACTCAACACGAGCTTAATGAATTCATATCAAACATGAACAAATGCATCACACTTTCAAATTTTCGAACGCTCTTCTCAAGAAATCATATCATTAGACCTCATTATCTATAAAGGTCATCGGTGCAACAAAGAGAACATTCTCGACTGCAAGCACACACAAAACCAACAGATACAGTGCGGTTCATGAAACCAAACGGCAACATTCAAGGGCCGCGAAACATTACGATACATAAGAACAATCATGCAACAACAAGACAATACAGTATACAAGATATTTTCGAGATAAAAGTAATGAAATGCGACAAAACGATTCTAAATCTTGTTTAATTATTACTAACTTTGGACAATCGGATGACATTTAAATGTTATTGAATTTTCATTAAATTAATTTCAAAAGCTTGGAATCGTACAAAGTAAAAGGGAACCAAAACATTTTCAGGTCCCCTATATGCAGATCAAAAACTCCAAGTACCCCTCTACAATCTCCCGAAATTTTCGAATCCAACCCGAATTCCTCCGCTTCTCACCGTTATTTGTGAACGTAGCCTAATCACATACATAAGAAACGGAAATATAAGCGTTACGATGATGCCAAACTTCACAAAACCTACAACAGTCCGATCTCCGATTCAAATGAGCATACACAAATACAGCCTGAACGAACAGTAGACATTCTAGCTTCCGTACTTGAACAAACTGAACTTCAGTAGAACAACTCGATTGGTAACACCTACAATCATTCAATCAGTGCACATGTTTCACAAAAAGAAAATGAAGGACTGATGAAGACAACTCTATTCTCGAAAGGTAGCATCAAAGGATCGCAGTGTCACATTAGTCTTGCTACCCCTTAGGGCAGGACACGTAGATTTGGGCTACGTCTCGCCATGGCAAATCAACACTATACATAAAACGGCCAAACATAACATAATATACACTTACAATATACATAATATCATACATAAAATTCAAACGACTACGATATGAACGATGTGTGGAGCTGCTTTCTCTTATTACATGTCACCAATTGTGTCTGCTGTCAAATTAATCTTCCCTGCACAGACCTTTGTTCCAGCCAAGGCAGCGATAACTGTGGCAACCCTTTTACTCATGACAATGCTGGTGAAGAAGAGGATGAAGAATTCCTACAATTCCTAGATTTACTGGAAATGACCATGAACGATTTGGATCATGAATCATGCCATTACTTTCAATGTGGACTGCAGCTTATTCTGACACACTGTTTCAGCTACAGAGCTACATTTCAAAAACTACAATAGTGTCGTTCATGTGGATCTTTTTGTTGCATTGATACTTTAGTTAATTTTTTTAAAAATACCATTATTCAAAAGAGGAAATATTTATTTCAACAGAAATAGGAAAATATTTCCGTAAAATCACTTTAAATATCACTTTTGATATCAATTTTGTTTTACATGCAAATACCCTTACCAAAGACCATATATCACTCGATAGTGTAAAAGTGTGTTTAGAATAGTTAACAATGAGTTTTCTAGTTTTCTAATTTTGTATCTCATTTCTGCAACTTGCATACCAGTGTAAATTATGGACATAAAGGGGTACGGCCTTCCTTGATAGCTCAACAAAGTCAATTTTCTTCAAGTAGATATAATAAGCTTTCAAATGACGTATGATGTGGCTGTATGATAGGACTGTATGTGTTAAAATTTTTAAAATATTGTTATTCTAAAGGGGAAAGTATTTTTCCATATAAATATGAAAATATTTCAGTGAAATCAATTTCAATATCTCTTTGGATATCAATTTTGTATTCTACATGCAACTACCTTTCATTTGATATATCACTCGATAGTTTAAACGTATGTTTAGAGAAGTTAACTATAAATTTATAATACTATATCGCATTTATGCAAATTGGGTATGCGTGTTGATTATGCAAATTAGGGTGTTATGGCCCGATTTGGTAGCTCCAAATTGTCAATTTTCTTGAAGGTAGAGATAATAAGCTTTCAAATGATGTATGATCTTGCTGTGTGTTGTGGCTGTATGTGTTAAAATTTTTAAATTTTGTTATTCAAAAGGGGTAAATATTGTTTTCCATATAAACATGAAAATATTTCAGTGAAATCAATTTCAATATCTCTTTGAATATCCATTTTGTATTCTACATGGAAAGACCTTTCATTTGATATATCACTCGATAGTTTAAACCTATTGTTGGAGAAGTTAACAATAAATTTCAAATATTATAAAGCATTTATGCAAATTGGGTACCCTTGTTAATTATGCAAATTGGGAGGTTATGGCCCTACTTGGCAGCTCCACATCGTCAATTTTCTTAAAGTAGAGATAATAAGCTTTCAAATGACATATGATGTGGCCGTATGTAAGGTGGGTACATTAAACTCCTAAAATAAGGCCCTTTTTGTGGATTCGCCGCTCGCCTAATAATGTTCATCAAAGCTATCATACTGTCTCACCAAATATCATGTGGTGGTATAGGTCATTTAAGGTCACAGACTAATAAAATTTGCCCTTTTGCTCTGACATTTCAGAATTGTAAGATTCCCCAAAACAATTCACGTAGGTCATCCCGCAGGGACTTGTTTACCAACTTGAAAAGTATTAGATGAGCAGTTTTTGAGATAAAGATTTTTCAACCAGAAGTTTTGCACAAGAAATATTTTGACCAAAAATGACAAAAATTTCCGTAAAAATTATAAATTTGTACATTTCATCACAATTTCAATGAATGTAACTAAAGAAATCACTGTATACCAAATACCAAAGCTTTCTAATAAGCGCTTTAAAATAAAAAAAGCTTTTTCTTTTTTGCGTCAAAATAACAAAAATTGCCTTAAAATTACAAATTGGCACATTTCATCATGATTTCAACAAATCTTAATGAGGGATTCCTTGTGGACATGTATTAAATATCAAGTCGTTCTGATGAGTGCTTTTTTTGAAGAAAGATGATTGAAACTTTGTTGACCGAAAATTGCCTTAAAAATACAAACTTGCATACTTAATCAGTTTGAACAAACCTGAGTCAGGTCATCTTGGGGACCTGTATCCCAAATATTAAATCTGTTGGACCAGTGGATATAGAGAAGATTTTAACAAAAAATTGGGTTTTTTTACCTAATTTTTTTTACCAAATTTGCATATCTTTGACATAACCATTAAAATGAAAAAAAGTTGTCCCAAATCCCCAATACACCTTCACACAAAATATCAAATTAACATATGCAGTTCTTTTCAAGTTATCGCAGTGGACGGACAGACAGATATACAGACATGCACAGAAAGTGGGTAAATACCCATATTTATCATATACCCATGACCGTATCCGTGTCTCCTCTGACGCGTCGTGACGTGGAACGTAAAACATCAGTCTGATACGGCACGTTATATGTCATCAATTGTTGTTTATTTCCGATTTTGACGTAATGATGTTCATCTTGCATTTCACGATCAAATCCATCTTTTTCACTTCAATCGAAATTTACCGATTTAAACGAAACATATTACTAGTACATATGAATTAAATGTTCCTTTATTTCAGATCTAAAGAAAGTTACAGGACAAGTTGTTGTAGAAAATTAAAAGTTGATGTTTACAATCTGTTGTATTTTGCGCTACTTCGTTGTTCCTGTTCACATCAGCCATGTTTCAGCAAGAGTTATTAAAGTGAATGCAAACTTACAATATTGTCCGTGTAATAATTATCCACCAGAACACCGGCACGGTGACCAGAATTAGTAAATTGGCTCCATTCCTTTTCTGAACTGCGGTAAATTGCGCTGAAATAATCCTGTTTAGACACGATGCGATCAACGACTTGATCAGCTGTTGTAAACAAACATGTATCAATGCGCTCAGACCAGCGGCAGAATATAAAAACATAGTCCCTTCGAAAGACTGACAAAAACTAATAAAATTTCTTTATTTTAAATTACCTTTTACATAAATATACGGTCATAGGCATATGATAAATCGGTTATCCCATGATATCAGCGCTTGGTTGGGACGTATTGCCACTTGTGAGGGTGCGCGCCGCATCACACTCGTCTTCAACTCGTGTGATGCGGCTTGCACCCTCACTCGTGGCAATACGTCCCAACCAAGCGCTGATATCGTGGGATAACCTCATAATAATACAATCCATTAGCTACCTTGTCATTCATATATATAAACATGAATCCTTAAAAATCACATTTCCTTATGAAAAACATAAGTAATATGCTTCAAAGCACTAAGGAGAACTTGTTTATGTGTTTTTCTGAAAAGGTACATTTGCACACGAAACAATGACAAAGATCCTTCATTTTTACCAACTAGGACTGTGATATGGGTAAATCATATACTCACTGTCTTCAGAGCCATTATGTTTGTAGTGTGGTTGCCTGGGTCTTGTCTCTCTTCAACCAGCCTGTCGGTACCCTTCCTGTGGTGATGTATGCTATCAGGTTCAAATGTTTCTTTTACAGAGAAGTTCAATTCCATTGAGCCAGAATCCACATTGATATCTGTATACTTCTGACCAACACTGTCCATGCTTACAATGCAGCCGCTGTCTCCATTCTCACCTACACTGTCTTTCTCTGACAGTGAACTCTGGACACCACCTACTTCACCGTCAAAAGTTTTTGTATCCGACGGTGGTTCTGTGAAAGAAGATGACAACAGTGAATAAAACTGGGTTTATATTATGACACTTAAACATTATCGTAAGTACATTATTTTCCTTTTATTCATCATAGAAGGCAGAGAAGTAGTCCCCACCATGTGAAGGTTTGTCTCAACTGTTCTTCAGGTAAATGGAGGAATATACCATATGCTGTCTTAATCATGAGAACTGAGGTTGTATAAATGGAGAAAGCAAAACCGTCAAGGACAGTGTGCTCACATTCAGTTTGAATTGGTCCATTCAAAAAATATTTAAACAAGAAAAAACAAGAATGACAAAAGTAATTAAGGTCTGCAACTTAGGTACCGGAAGTCAACTTTAGGAACATGCATGTCAACTTCTATAGCAATGGGACAAGCAGATTCTACATACATTTAAGCAAATGTCCTAAAATAATCAGCCAGAGAAGGCTTGACATAAAGTAAAAGGTGGGAGAGTGAGAAAAAATAATGTACAAAGGATCTGGTACAAAAATAATTCTACCTCATCAATTTTCTAGATCCCCCGATATCAATGTTTCGCTCCCTGGTATTGACCATGGTTACATAAAGAGCTACAATGGCCAGCTGGCAGGAAATGCTAAAATATGTGAACTATTTACAACCTTGGGGATTTTTTAATCAATCCTATCAGTGCTATCATTTGAGTGTAAACAGCACTTAAATTTGTTACAGATAGTGAAATGCCTTCCACTGTAGGGGTGATTATAACATCTAGAACTATCCTGGATCCAAATTTCTTATCAGTTTTTTGTGTCTTACATGGTAAAGTTGTAACAATTGGTCCACTATGAAAAAAAAATATCCTCAGCTTTGTTTTTTGGATCAAATTTTACCACAAATTGATACCAAATATGACAAAATAATGTTCACAGTCTTCAACATTGTCTCACAGCATATCCTGGGTTGGAATAGGTCATTGAAGGTCACAGACTGAGAAAATTACCTAAAATATACAAATTTGGGGGTTTCAAAACACTTTGAGTTGAGCAGAAGAATTATCTGAGAACATCCCTCAGGCCTTTTACACCAAATTTCGATTGAGCTATCAGACAAGTAGTTTTTGAGAACAAGTTTTCTTGACCAAAAATGACAAAATTGTCTTAAAAATACAAATTTGCATATTTCAGGAGAGTGTCTACATATCCAACTATTGTCATCCCTGGGCATCTGTAAACCAAATATAAAAGCTGCCTGTCCAGCCATTTTGGAGAAAAAAGATTTTTTAAGATTTTTTCACCCAAAATGACAAAAATTGCCCTAAAACAGTAATTTTGCCAATTTTATCATAATTTCAACAATTTAGAAGGGTAACACCCTTGCACACATCAAACCCAAATTTGAGACCAATTGGGCTGGCGGTTTCAGAGAAGCAGAATTTTTACTTAAAATGAGGTAAATAACCAAAAAACTCAGCAAAACTACAAAAGTCAAAGTATCTTCATGATATACATAGAACTGTAGCAGGTCCACCTAAGGTATTTGCATACTAATTTTCAAAGCAATCAAAATGGCAGTTCTTGAGTTAGTAATTTTTTACCATTTTCACATTTTTAAAGCTCATTTGCATAATTTGGGCAATGCAAACTTCATCTGAACAAAATCCCATCTATAGCCAGGATGCATCCACACACCAAATACCAAGCTAAAAAGTGCAGCGGTTTTTCGAGTTTTTGATGTTGACTGACATACTGTATGCACATACATACATGTATGCATGCATGCATTCATACATACACGCATACATACAGACACAACCAACTTCAGTTTATCGATAACCTCAAATTGGTATACCAAATGTGAGGTAAAAATCAAAACAAACCAAAAAACATTAACATGCATATGTATGGCACAGGATTAATGTGCCTGTGTACCCTTTTTTTAAAGGAATTACTCCTTGAATGGCTTGTTGATGACATGGAATTGGAATAACAAGTCATTGACAATGACATAGTCCCTGCTTGCAATTGGGACTTTGTCAGTGGCAGTTACTAAATTGAAGTCAATATGATGTCCATGGTAAAAGAAATGAATGTACCAAAGACCTATCTGTAATTGATGCATATATTGGATTGTACTGTAAACACTTAGGCATTAGTATGACCTACATTTGCAGCGAGTGTCATCAGATGCTAATTACAAACATGTATTCACTGTTCAGCGGCCTAATTTTACTACAGAAATCAATGAGGTTAAAAAATGTAGAGCCTATCTGGGCTGCCATCCTAACTACGAAAGGTCAGTTAATAATTCAATTGGTTAATTATTAACAGAATTTTGCTGTATATTTTTGCATCCTGTAATATTATACTGTGAGATAATCATCTGTACCATGAAGGCTTTGGTCTTGTCCTTTCTCTTTAAATGGCTTGTCCAACTCCATTTGGGCAGAATCCATATTGGCATCTGTATGCTCCCAACCAACACTGTCCATACTTTCAAAGCAACAGCTGTCTTCACATTCTCACCTACAGATTACTCATTGCAGTGAGAGCCATGATGTTGTTGACAATGAACGACCGTAGTGACAGTAAAAAAGCAAAAATGGCACACTTCCCTATTTGACTTTGGTTGCTCCACCAAAACAGGGGAGAAACCACCCCAAACACAGGTTCCAAGTGCAAGAAGCTATGAAATAAAAAAAAGATTATGATCAGAGTAATGAAAGTCGACCTTGAATTTGGAAAGGAAGGTTGTGGAATATGATTCTAAAAAAGGCACGATGCTTTTGACCATGCTACTACCTTCCTTTCCAAATTCAGGGTTGACTTTCCTACTCTTATCACAATCTTTTTTCCATTTCTATAGCTTTACTTGCACTTGGAACCTGCATTTGCGGCGGTTTCTCCCCCATTTTGGTGAAGCATTAGTCAAAAAGGGAAGTTTACCCTTTTTAATTGCTTTTAGTTTCGTTGATACATAACTACGGAGATTCACTGTCGACAACATCATAGCTATACACTGCACTGAGTAATCTGTAGGCACATGCGCTAATAGTCCAGTCCAAAACTTTGCAACACTTTAGTCAACTAGTCATGGTATGCATGCAGTACTTTGTGCTTGTGAGTAATTTCTATACAATTTTATTCACTACCATACATATTACAAATAGGATCTCCCGACGCATAAGGTCAGGGATGCACAGAGTTAAAAGCATCACGTCTCAAGTTGTATGGAGGACAGCCAACGACAGACAAATTTAAGTCATGATGTCATGGTGCCGTTTTTGATTTGCGTTAATTTGGCTAATTTTTGCAAGCATATTCTCACCAAACGTAACTTTTTTGTCCTGTTTGCGATTTGAGGAGTGGGCAGTGGAAACACTGACATTTCAAAACTTACTCTGCCTGAGCATATGAGCTAATTAGCCTTACTCCAATTATATTTATAAGACATACCAACATTCTCTCAATTTTGGAGTACACTGTGTCACTGTACTGTACCTTTTCTTTTGTTATCTACTGGTTCATCAGCGCCACTACAGTCTTTATCTAATTTCCTCTTTCTTGAAGTGGACAGTGGCAGGTCTTCAAATAGAGAGGCAGCACTAATGCTGTTAAAAGCCTTTGAAACTCCATCAGTGTCAGTTGGTTGGTTATAGAGAGTGTCAGGCTTGGATTCAGATGCTGCATCAGATTGCTTCTTGGCATCTATCTCACCTGAGAAGGGAAAATTGAAGTTTATACCTAAACTAATTTCTTTACGAATAGCTATACTTAAGGTAAGCAAGTAATATCTAGGTAATTTCAAAGGCTAGAGCATCAGTTATAAATTTCAATAAAATTACGAAAATATGAAAGTGGCCAACATTCTATGTGGAAAAATACCGTCAAGGACAATGTGCTCACATTCGGTTTGAATTGGTAAATTCAAGAAATATTTAAACCAGAAAAACATGAATGACAAAAGCAAATATAAGGTCTGCAACTAAGGTACAGGAGGTCATCTTTAGGAACATGCATATCAACTTCTATAGCAATGGGACAAGCAGATTCTACATAAGCAAATGTCAACAAAAAAATTAGCCAGAGAAGCTTGACAAAAAGAAAAGGTGGGAGAGTGGGGAAAAAATAAAGAGTGGGAAAAAATGTACAAGGGATCTGGTAAAAAGTAACGCTACCTCATCAATCTTCTATCCCCTACCCCCTCCTGAATATCAAATGTTCCACCCCTTACATAAGACCAGCTGGCATGGCAGGAAATGTATTTACAACCTTTGGGATGTTAATGCTATGAGTGCTATCATTCGAATGTAAACAGCACTTAAATCAGTTACAAATAGTGAAATGCCTTCCACTGTGGGGGGATTACGACATCTGGAATTATCCTGGATCCAAATTTCTCATCAGTTCTTGTGTGTCTTACATGCAAAAGTTGCAAAAATTGGTTCGCAATGAAAAAATTTACCTCAGCATTGTTTTCTGGATCAAATTTTACTACAAATTGATATTAAATATGACAAAATTATGTTCACAGCCTTCTAAACTCTCTCACAACATATCCTGGGTTGGTGTAGGTCATTTAAGGTCACAAAAGAAAATTACCTAAAATATAAAAATTTGGGGGTTTCCCAACACTTTGAGCAGAAAATTTATCGCATAACATCCCTCGGGACTTTCGTACCAAATTACAAAGCTATCAGACAAGTAATTTTGAGAACAAGTTTTCTTGACCAAAAATAACAAAATTGTCTTAAAAATACAAATTTGTCTACCGGTATTTCAGGACAATTTCCACATATCTAACTATTGTCATCTCTGGACATCTGTACACCAAATATAAAAGCTGTCTGTCCAGGGGCTTTAAAAAGAATACATCTTTTAAGATTTTTTGACCAAAAATTACAAAAATTGCCCCAAAACAGTACTATTTCAAATTTTGTCGTAATTTCAACAAATTAGAAAGGTAACACCCTTGCAAACATCCAACCAAAATTTGAGAGAAACTGGGCTGGCGGTTTCAGAGAAGAAATTTTACTTAAAGTGAGAAAAGTAACCAAAAAACTCAGCAAAAATACAAAATTCAAGATATCTTCACGATATTCATTAAACTGATTTTGATCAACCTTAGGAACCTGTATACGAAATATCAAAGCTATCAGATTAGTAATTTTTCAATAAAAAAAGTTTTGACCAAAAATTTGGAAAATTGCCCAAAAATTACAAATATTAAAATTTCAATTCAATTTGTATACACTTGACTGAGGTCATCCTGAGGAACATGTATACCAACTTTCAAAGCAATCAGATGAGTGGTTTCAGAGAAAAACATTTTTTGACTACAAACTGAAAAAATTACCCTAAAAATAGAAACACGCAAATTTCATCCCAAATTTTTAACACCTACTTTAGAATGCCTAAAGGAACCTGCACACCAAGTTTCAACCTAATCTGACCAACGGTTACAGAGTTTTAGCATTTTGCAGGATTTTTCCTTTTTTCCCCTCATTTGCATATTTTTGGCACTGACATGTTCATTTGAACAAATCCACATCTCCACCCCTAGGTGCACCTGTACACCAAATACTAAGACAGTAGGTGCTGCAGTTTAGCTGTTTTTGACGTGGACGGACTTACATACATACATACATACATACATACATACATACATACATACATACATACATACATACATACATACATACATACATACATATACATACATACATACAGACATGCAAATGGCATGCAAATGAACTGATTCAGCTTATACGATTACCTCACATTGGTATACCAAATGTGAGCTAATAAAAAACTAGATATTTGGGCTCAAAGGCATTGCAGAGCTACAGCCTGTTGAAATTCTGAAAAACGGGAGCAGTAAGAAGAAGTTGGGAGTCCTTAGTGTGTTAACTATGGTAGTTCTTTGATATTGAAATTTTTGAGTGTCAAAGTGAGTGTCAAAAGTGAGATCAAAAGACTGCTCTGTGACTTCAAAAGAGGGGTGCAAATATGGCTTGTTTTCAATATTAAACAGTTTTCCTACACAAATTTATGTCAAAAGTTGCAAGCTATGCAATGAGATGTGAACATGAATTTTTTACAGCGTATTAACAAGATTAAGGGAAAAATACTTACAACACAATTTTTCTGTATTTGAAGTACTTTTTGAAAAAAAAACTTTTTGAAATTTGAAAGTATTTTTTACAATTTTTTGATATTTAAGCCTCTGTAAAATCATGGAAAAATTTATCAATTTATAGTGTCAACATATTATTACGAATTTGGTAATATAAAGCACCATCCAATAGTAATAAAAATTCAAATATGTGAAAAAATATGAAAATTAAAATTTTAATATTTACTTGTGTCAAATTTCAAAAGCGCGGCTGGGCTGCAAATAAGCAATTTTATATTCTTTGAAGAAAGCGTATAGTAAGGGAGTTATCCTGAAAATTTGAATCTGATATCTTGATTCTACAACTTGAAACTTGATTTTAACACTGAGAAAGATTTTGGTTCAAAAATAGCTTTTCCAGCTACTTAAAGTCAGTAATTTGCAATATAGTGACAATGATGATTGACAAAAAATATAAAGCAATGAGACAACATTAAGCTTGGCACTTGATATTTAAGAGTTAATAAATTTAACAATAAATACTTACATGTCCTTTTTTGTGTTCCATAATGGTACACTTTCATATTCGGAATTAGTGGAGCAATGTGGTTGGGAGCACTGCCATCTGGTCCCACCCAAGCCACATTCAATGTAACCTTTTTCGAATCCAAAGTGATACATGGGCAATGACAAACAAGCTGGTCATACACCAATCTGTAGCCTGGCGAGTTAAAATTTTGTTCGATCCTCTGTCGCAACACAGATGAGAGAAAAACAAACTGCAGAAAGCCTACAAAGAAGTAAAATGTTTACCCATGAATGTTATTCATTTTGGCCATGTATTAAAGGGAAAGGAGGGTATCCAGCAATCTATTGTTCATCAATACAAAATCTATGACAAACTGGTGCAAAATCCATATTTGATATTCATTTTCACTTAGTGATAGCTCAATGATGTTCCTTTTAAAACCTAGCACCTACAATAGACCTGCTGGAGAAGCCCTATAAGATGTCAGTGCATTACGTATTACAAACTAGGCGCTAGGCTCTTATCTCACTTCCCCTATAACTAAGGTTTTCTAAAAGACACCATTGCGCTAAAATGAAGTGAAAGTAAATAACAAAAACGGCTTTTGCATCTGTTTTCCATAGATTTTCTATTGATGAAAATGGAATTGCTGGTATCCTTCCCCTTTAAGTAAAAATAAATTAACAAATGTATTTTAACTCACAAATAAAATAACTTTCCTTCAAATCAAGTACTTAATCACAACATTTCTGTCCAGTAATTCATAAATAGTTAAAACAAGTCATTGACAATGACATAGTCCCCGCTTGTAATAGGAGTATTAGTCTTGATGGGGCAGGGAAATGTGGTCATTAAGAAGTATCACTGGAGTGTATATGTTGAGATCTATGGGCACATAGGTCTACGTCGTTGTTCCCAATTTGAAACACATGAGGCATGTCTAAGTTATGGTTCTAAATCGGGAAAAAAAGATCAGACCTCTAGCTGTATTGGTCAGCCATGAAATACATATGCGCATAATAAATGAGGTACAAGATGTGACATCTTGAGGTCTAATATCCTATCAAAATTGAAGCGTATAGAACTTGTGGTTACTGAGTTATGCATATATATGTATAATCAAGGTCAAAGGTCATCAAGGTCACGTGACTTTTTGAAAAAAAAAATTGTATTGCTAATTAATCCCTATATGCCGAAAAACAGACCTCTAGCTCTATTCGCTTGCCCAGAATTAGATATGTGCATAATTAATGAGGTAAAGCATGTGTTGTCATTAGGTCTCCCATCCTACTAAATATAAAGGACATAGCATTTGCGGTTATTTATTGACATAAACGTATATTTTAGGTAAAAGGTCATCGAGGTCACATGACATTTTGTCAAAAAAACTTCTATCCTAAAGTTATCTCTATATACCAAAAATCAGATATCCAGCACTGGGCGTGCTCAGAATTAGATATGTGCATAATTAATGAGGTACAGTATGTGGCGTCATAAGGTCTCCCATCATACCAAATATGAAGGGTGTACCACTTGTGGTTACTGAGTTATGGACAAAAATGTATATTTCAGGTCAAAGGTCATTGAGGTCACGTGACATTTCGTAAAAAAAAATTGTATTGCTAAGTTATCCCTATATACCAACAATCAGACCTCTAGCTCTATTGGCTCACTCGAAATTAGATATGTGCATAATTAATGAGGTACAGTATGTGGCGTCATAAGGTCTCCCATCATACCAAATATGAAGGGTGTACCACTTGTGGTTACTGAGTTATGGACAAATATGTATATTTCAGGTCAAAGGTCATTAGGGTCACATGACATTTTGTCAAAAAAATTGTATTGCTAAGTTATCCCTATATACAAAAAATCAGACCTCTAGCTCTATTGGCTCACTCAAAATTAGATATGTACATAATTAATGAGGTACAGTATGTGGCGTCATAAGGTGTCCCATCATAACATATATGAAGGGTGTAGCACTTGTGGTTACTGAGTTATGGACAAATATGTATATTTGAGGTCAAAGGTCACCGAGGTCACGTGACATGTCAAAATATCTGAGATATCTGCGTGAACTGATGGACAAACGGATGGACGAACGGACGGACATGACCCAATCTATAAGCCCCCCAGACTTCATCCGTGGGGACTAAAAACTGTGTCACTGCATCCTTTTTGCAATATGAATACGATGAGAAACTAAATTTTTATTTTTCTTGGCCTTATACATGGGAGTCTATGGAGAACTGCCTTATACATGGGAGTCTATGGAGGTGTAATCTGAAAAGTCCTCTAACACGGCCAAATTTGATCACATTGTGAAACAAATCAACGTGCGTCTGTATGGGGTAGGGTACTATCCTTGTGCAAAGTTTGAAAGACAAGTCATTGACAATGACATAGTCCCCACTTGTAATAGGAGTATTAGTCTTGAGGGGGCAGGGAAATGAGGTCATTAAGAAGTATCACTAAAGTGTATATG
>LD345464.1:0-16154 GCA_001465055.1 Ptychodera flava
GAATTTGAATAATAATACTTACCCAATCATCTACCTGATAGTTTGTTGTTTTCTATGCGGCATATGTTTGTCAGTTTAATTATGAATAAATGCAAATGATTTCAGATTTCAGCTGCATTGTTTTGCGCTTGATTTTGCCCCGTGAGTGTGCATTGTGATGTAAAAGACTTGCGTAACTTCAGCAACACGTACATAATTTTCAAGAATGTCGGTTTTCCGAAAATGTCGCTGAAAACTCGCCAAAATCGCAGTATAAATGGATTATAGTCCTCGTACTCGGAGGTTTACTAGGAATAGCGGACACTTTTGGGGTCTCAGTCCGGTAAAAATCCTCGGCGCTGCGCGCCTCGGACTTTTACCAGACTGAGACCCCAAAAGTGTCCGCTATTCCTAGTAAACCTCCTCGTACTCGTACTATAACTACCATTTATATCGTCCTAAAAAAGCAAGGACATTTTCTTCTCATGTTTCTCCCTGAAGTGTGCATTATCCAGGCAAACACAATGCACAACTACGATTGAAGACATATATTTGTACTCCAAAAATATTACAATTCGTTCCCAACCCACCACTTGGGGGGGGGGGGGCTTATTTTCCTGCTCTTGGAGTGAAAATGTTTTCACTGTCTTAGTTTATCAAAAATTTGAAATTTACTTTGAATTAAATGTAAATGTAAATGTTACGTAATTTGTTTCTCTAGTACCAAACTATGCACCGTGACCCCTGATTTTTATTCTCGATTTGGTAAAAAAATGGTTGACAGTTTCACGAGGAAAGTTTGAGCAAAAGTTAAGTCTTTAACTTTCGAGCGCGTACTACCTGAAATCTCCGAGAAAATAGTGATGGTGTAATAACGATTAAAAAGAAGATTAAGTCTCTTCAGCTGCTTAAAGGTATACTGTCACCTGTTCCAATTTTGCCACAGTTACCATGGAAAGAGAAAATCTAACCAATCACAGATTTTAAGCGGGTGGCCGCTTTTTAAAAACAGCGCCCTCACACGGACATTTTGAATACCAAGGAACGCCCCATTGACCATATATGGGCATATTTAGATTACAGGTGACTGTATACCTTTAAGTAGTGTCATCATGTTGACAACTTATGTAATCGTGAAGGTCTGCAGTCGCTTAGCAGTCGTGCATGATAAGAACACGAGCATGACAACCGGAACTCGTCACCTCTTAATTTGGGGGGGGGGGTAGTTCTATTCGATTAATTGTGCATAAATTTGCACTGTGTGCCACAGTTTATACCATAAAAAACATATATATGCGTGATACTCATTCATCGTTCAGATCTTTTTAAAAGTTTTTAAAAGAATTTTTTTTAATTGACGAACATGTCAGCTGCTTAAACTTCCCGCGATCAATTTCAGCAATTCACTATATTTTGCAGAAGTTATCGAATTCGTCGAACTTTAACACTTCCACTTTCGATTGGGGTGGGATAAGGTGGGGTCGGGTTAGATTGGGTTGGGTGTTTTTGGGTGGGGTGGGGTAGGGTGGCAGGCAGTTGATGTCAAACACAAAGAGCGTTTCACCTGCCATGCACGAAACGTCAGTGTTTTTTAAGAACCACGATCCCTCGGCGCGGAGAGCCATGACTTACACATGCTTCTAGTCAATAAAAAAACAACAAATAATAGCGATACTACTACTACTACTACTACTATTACTACTACTACTACTACTAATAATAATAAAGTACACTTATAACGCGCCTCATCTCATAAAAACAAAGGAATTACTCAATGTAAGAGGAAATATTGAATCACAGACACAAGGCGAATGACAATTAGCGCTTAGAAGCAAAAGGCAGCAAAAGGTTCATAAACACAAGTATTGATTGAGTGCATTATCTGTAAATAGACATGAACAAGTGCCAAACGACTTGTCAGCTCATCTACTGCAAATCTTTTTATTGCACATGACTCTAAAATTACGTGCACATAGGCATTGCGTATATTCATTGCGTGTTGTTGTGGGACGGGAAATTGATCGAACTGTTTTGAAAATAAAAAAAATAGTGGATCTGCTCAGTCGATGAAAGCACTAAAGTGTACAACACAAGGCATTCGAAGAGAAAAATACATAAGTGCGATAGCTTCAAGGATATGTCAAAAAATTGAGGTCATGGACGAAATATTACACTTGTATCGCATGGACGTGGAAATGCGTACCTGAAAGAGGAGATAAGTTTTGAGCAGAAAAGATAAAGTGGAAGAGCGTGACGATTTGTCACCATGGTGACGAGTCTGACTTGCGTGGGTGTCTTAAGAGAGAAAGAGAGATGCTAGGTGCCAGGTCGCCGGAGTCAAGGATATGTGAGAGAAGCTAGTTCTCAGATATCAAATGTCTGCATGAAACCAGATGACAATATATGGTATTTGACACCACTCACAGATGACAGGGGGCTTCGCATTAAGCTCGTTGCTGCGAGAGGGATTGGATTAGTGACCCGGCTGCTTCATTTCAAATGTACGCCCCCACACGTCGAGTCCAGGCCTAGATGACATTTCCACTCGCTCTATTCATATTATTCCCCCGACTCAAGAGCTCAACAACAAAGTCCTAGAGACTGCAATCAATGATACTGACTAACTTGCATTTTTATACTATAACAACTTCCCTAAGATCTTCGAATACTCATCATATTTCTTTTCTATTTTTCTCTTTCATACTTTTTCCAGTCAACTGTTTGTGTGGACTTATTTAAAGCACTTGGAGTATAAGAATTTTTTTATTGTATTGATTTTCTGAAAATCAAATATGTAATTTTTCTTCATTGCATTTGTGCGGACCTATCGACAATTCGTCTGTGTGTTCCAGCTGATATCACAGCAAGAATGAGTTGGTACGCCCCGCCATACAGCTTAAAGGTATACAGTCACCTGTAATCTAAATATGCCCATATATGGTCAAAGGGGCGTTCCTTGTATTCAAAATACCCATGTGAGGGCGCTGCTTTTAAAAAGCTGCCACCGGCTTAAAGTCTATGATTGGTTAGATTTTCTCTTTCCATGGTAACTGTGGCAAAATCGGAACAGGTGACAGTATACAGAATCTATACAAATTTACTTTACGCGTATGCGGAATTAACGCGTTTGGGTTTGCAACCTGCGCTGCTTTCCCGCTGTAGGCGCGATCTTATCTCTACAATGCTCGTTTCCCAGGCCTCGGTACAGTGCCAGCAACCTTCAATGTCAAAAAGTACGCCATCTGCTTTTTAGTAGCATTCGTTAACTGTAATCATTCCAAGCGGATGCCATTTTTGTTTCGGATGGAGGGTTGCTGATTTAATCGTCTGGGTAAAAAGTGGGTTGGTCGGCTGTGGTAAGTGCGGACTTAAGTAGACAAGTGAACGGACAGGTTTCCTCTGTAAACTTGATGTAGCTTAAGTTTTGTCGTTAACGTGTTGAAGACAGCTATAAGCCAGTGATTGAGATAAAAAAAGGAACAATACGAAGAAAAGTGTTGCAGATGTTACGCTGAAAGAAGAAACAGTCGCTCTGTAATTACACTCACAGTTGCTCTTATGACCGTGCAGACGTGACTACTTCTGGTTCCCTGTGCGCACCACAGCCGAAAGAATATCGGCACCACAGGTGTCGCCATTACATCATTGAATGGACTGTGGGATAAAACACACACATGGCTAACAAACCTCACTGTCTCCGCTACTGAACGAAAGTTCGGAAACTGGAAAATCTGGTGATTATGTAGTATGATTTTCAATTCTCCCTAGCAGGATCTGCACGGTGATTTTAATATGTCTGTGTATGGTTTTCTTTGCTTCACATTAGCATATAGTTAGTGCGAATTTGCGCCCGTGCTAAGAATAGAGGGGCAGCCCCCTCCCTCTTAACGCAAAAAGTTGTGTTTGCCAAGAATACTTTCCTCTTATCCACAACCCCTGACAGGAACGTTATGTGAAGGATGAGCTACCAGAAATGGGTGAGGGTAATTCTACCAGAAAGGGTGCGCTCGGGTAAACGTAGAACTAAATATTGATAAAAAAAACCAAACCAATATTTAGAATTACTTCTGCAAAATTCTTTTTTTAGTTTCAGGAAACGAAACCGTTGGTGATGACAGAATAAAGTAAATAACATTTATGGATATCTTCACACCGACAAAAAAACATGAGTGCCAAGTTCTAAGAGACTGCGTCCTGTAAATAGACAACAGCTATAATTTTCGTAATGTTGTTAATTTTTTTCGTTCTATGAATTAAAACCTTATTCTTCATCCAAAACTACATACAAAGTATTTTATCTTTGCAAACACAGTTTACTCTTGGCTAGAGCACAATTGTCATCGAGTTCGCTTGAGATATTCCATACATCAACCTGTTTACAAGTTGAACAAATGTAATTTCCATACTGATTTGGGAAAGGTTGAATGAGAAACACTAGTTCACAGAAAAAAAAACCAGAAAATAAATCAAAAGCTACACCTTGTGGAGCTTTTAAGAGATGATATCCCAGGATAATGCTTTTGAAAGCACCGTTTGTTGAATTAATCGCCTCATTCTTTGCACCCGAGCTCGCGCGCGGGCGCAATTCAAACATATGTAACTGCAACTTACCTGGTCTGAAGTAAAACGAAGCCGATCTACCGTTATAAATCGATATTACCGTGTAATAACTTCAGGGACACCCATAGGCGTCGAGCAGATGCTATCTTCGCCTACGTAACGATTCTGGTGATGTGCAGCATTGAATAAGTTCTTTCTCTGATTGGTCCATTGTAACTATTCACAGCGACTTAGGGAGTCTATTTGTATTGTTTTAATTATATCGGTAAGATTCAGCTACCCAATTGGATAACAGCTTATTCAATGCTGCACACTAGTCCTAACGATTCGCTGTCAACAAGTTTAAGAACATAACATTTTTTGACTCCCTAATAAGTTGAACCCTGAATGCATGAAATTAAAATGATTTAATTAGGTCAAAAAGGCACACATCATGAGTATAGCTTAAGGGTACAATATGTAAACTTTTTATTATATTTCGTCATTGTTTCTGGCTTGTGAAGCAAGTGTCACATAATTTTTGAAAAACACGAAACTTTCTCACACGTTTTTAAACAGACAAATTATTAACCTTGCCGTCAAAATACGTAGGGTACAATCTGCAACATTCTTGTTTAAGTTGCCTAGAGTTTTATCAAAAGTTAGTCTTTAAATCATGAGGCCCGTACTTCTTTAAGGTAGTATACGCCTCGAAAGTGAAAGACTTAAAACTTTGCTCAAACTTTCCTGAATGAACTTTCAACCATTCTCTTTTCAAATCAACAATAAAAATCTGGGGTCACCGAGCGAAGTTTGGAACTAGCGAAACAAATTACGCGATATTTGAAATTCAAAATGACCGCCATTCCTGTGTTAACTCTATGGGGGAAAATTAAATTTTGGATTTTCGAAAAAACTAAGACGGATAAGGTTTTTCTTTCTACAAGAGCTTTCAAATGAGCCCCCACAAGTGGTAGATCAGAAAATAATTGCAGAAATTTGAGAGCCTGATTATCTGTCTCTGAGGCGCGTTCTGCCTTAAATGAGGTCGGCTGCGCGAAAATATTTCACCTTAAGGTTGTACGTGCGTCGAAATTAAAAGCCTTAAACTTTTCTTCACACATTCCCTAACGGAACTTTAAACCGTTCCCTTCCGAAATCAAGAGTAAAAATTGGGGGGGGGGGGCACTATACAAAATTTTGTACTATAGACACATTCCTAGTGTTTCACGAAAAACAAAATTCATAATGGCTGCCACCCCTGTGTTAAAGGGATATAGTCGTCGGAACTGCGCTCAAAGATCGTATGGGACCCATACGACCCATGGCAACACTGTATCCAAGGCACAATGGTGATAGATGACAGTTAAAACATGTCTGTCACAATCTATCATTTAAATGTTGCAGCTCTGATGATGAGGTGCATTTTGATATAGCGCACGAAATACATTTTTTGTAAACACGAAACTCGCACAGGCGCAGTTCCGACGACTATATCCCTTTAAAGTCAATGCCGGGAATGGGGAAAACTACCTTTTCGTTTTTCATAAAAATAAGTCGGTGAAAATTTCCCTTACTCCTGAACGTCAAAATTAGCCCAACAAGTTGTGGACCAAAGTTTACAGTAGTGTAAAAGTTTTAGAGTCCGAATATCTGTCCCTGAGGCGCATTTTACCTTAACATTGACAAAAACCAACTCGCCACACAAAACTATCTCACGAGATCTCGCAATGAGTAGATAGCACTCGACTCTACACAAGCAGGCTTGAGTTTTGAACGCTTGTTCTAGGAAATTGCACCCGTGGAATATGTAAATAAAATAAAATTATGTAATTAAAGCAAATCATTCGAGTGAAAGAAATATTTT
The DNA here is from genome assembly GCA_001465055.1 of Ptychodera flava. Lineage (NCBI taxonomy): Eukaryota > Metazoa > Hemichordata > Enteropneusta > Ptychoderidae > Ptychodera > Ptychodera flava. Next base: position 6,386 of record LD345464.1, read on the forward strand.
TTTAAATACAAGGTTTTTTTGGAATAGTTGCGAAGAAAATGTTAAGAAATCGACCAAACGATGTTGGGAACGAGGCTACAAATTGCAGCAGATCTTTGTAATGAATATCTTATATCACAGTTATAGTTCTAAATCTCTATTTGGCATGCTGAAAATAGCTTGCCTGGTGAGTTCATGTCCACTTCATCGAGTGTATAAATCTCCAACAGTTTAAACAACGCCTCAAGGTTTGCCTGTTAATGAAGTGTCAGCAGATATCAGGATTGAGACTCGGCCTCAGGGCATATGACCACAAAGTGACTTCATCACTATGTCAAACGGTGACTCTGGACCAATCAAAACCCGTACTGCCTCCATGAAGGACGTTGGGTCATGTTTAAAGTTCAGTGACCTACATTAGCAGGTGGTGTGGGCGATGTGATGGTGTCCCTGCTATTTTGATTTCATCAGGCTGTAGTGACACAGGACACAATTTGCCGACCAGTCAGCGACGAGATCGACTTCTATTAATCAGTGAAAGCTATTGCAAACACAATAATTTACCAGCCATCGTCCATAAACTCTTATATTGTCATACCGGACTTTTAAAGGATATAATTTCAAACAGATGATTTCAAACACATGGAAAATCTTGTAGTCAAATTGACTGTATTAGAAAGTTCACTGATGGGCTTGGCTTAGATAATGACAGTAAAAGTTTTTTGAATAAAGTTCGCTCTGTTTAATAGCAGTAAAACTTCCCCGCTGTCGTCAACTGCTGGATGCTGCACGGGTTAGGATAACGTTGCTGGAATGTGGAGAACTCATTATTCGTCGTTGTTAACTTCTGTCGATAGCTATGCACACAAGAATTTAGCTGTAATATTGCAGCGGTGCTAGTGGCGGCTATCGAATGCGCTCGGGTTAAGGATCACTGCCATAGTACTGTGCGGTGACCCTTGACCGGAGCGCGTTCGATCGACACCACTTGCACCACCGCTGCGATATCACAGCTAGCTAACAAGATTTCAAAGGTACACAAAACAGTTTGATGTTAGGATGTTGAAGTGATGCCGTATCATTTTTTCAATCAAATGTTCTAAGCTCCTATACTGATTGCGGATAAAAAATCTGAATTGTATTTGGATTTGACCAGAGGATCGTTAAGAAATGTATGAGTGAAAACTACCAATATTTTACAAACACGAACTCTACATTTTTTCCTTAACTTTGCAGGGGGATGCAAAAATCTACACTTCTGGTCATAACCTTTTGTCTATATTTTCTACCGAATGATGACCAAAGGGCAAGCATAATAAAGCTGCACAGAAGAGGTCATAAATCTGATAAAGCGAGGTCTACGTTCCAAATCCTTCAATGCATCAGAATTTTCTTGGTGGAGGTACTTTTGCTTTGTTCACCGCAACATTGTATCCTGTTTTACGTAAAATATCTCAAAATCAGATGGCGATCGATAAAACCAAGAGCATGTGGCGAAGCGAGCGTAAAAATCCGCTCTCGCAAAAGATGTACGTGAAAAGTCTGCTGATCAGCAGACTTTTCACGTACATGTGCAGCTTGAATAAGCTCTTTCTCTGATTGGTCCATTTTCACTATTCACAGCCACTTAGGGAGTCTATTTGTATTGTTTTCATTATATTGGTAAGATTCAGCTACCCAATTGGGTCAGATCTTATTCAGCGCTGCACATTAGCCCTGAAAAGTGGCCGTTTCACCTAGAAAACGACTGCCAAACGACGAACGAACGTGTGACATCATCACAACGTGATAAGAGCGCGCAGAAAGTGATGACGTATCAGTTCACGTTCCGTTCTCGTACGAAATCTTAACCTTTCTAATAAACTATCTCAGAACCGAAGTGTTCTGTAGTTACGGACAAATATAAGCTTAAGGTTGTTTTCTGTATGTCCGATCGGACACTAAGTCTTTTAGGTAATTAAAGTGTAGATATAACTTATTAGAATACGTGGTCCAATAATCATTTCCATTCAAGGTAATACATTATCTGGTCCGTGGGACATTTGTGATTTACAAATTTAAGTAGGACCATCCTGTCGCATACGATAGAATGCTGTTGCATACGACAGGATGTTGAAAATCAAGGTTTCTATTGCCCAAAAGGGGCGTCATCCCAATTAAAATGTAAGCATAAAAGGTCCTGTCGACAGGTGCCCTGAATACAGAGAAAGACGCACTTCAATATAATACAGAATATAGTATACAACAGAAAGACTTCAACTTTTCCTGATACTTTCTGTAAGTCAACTTTAAACCATTCCCTTTCGAAATAAAGAATCAGAGTGTAAAATTTTGAACCTAAGAAACAACAAGTTTACGCAATATTTCCTGCACTTGAAATTCAAAATTGCCGCCAACCCTCAGTTGTGTTAACTCCAGGAGGATAAATTAAAGTTTCAATTTTCACAAAAATAAATCTGTGAAAATTGTATTTACTCTATGAGCTTCAAAATGAGTGCCTGCAAGTGATAAACCAGTGAAGTTTGGTAAAAGTTTGAAACCTTTATGCAGTCTTCTTTAAATATAATTTCACGGATCGGACCACTGTCCTATGAACGATACGCCAAAATGATTTTTTACTATAGACGTACAGAGGGATTATTACCAACGTCGAACGACCGTGCTCGACGTATATTTGTAATTAATCCCATTGGACTGTCACTGGATGCTTTTAGTCGCCTTGTATATCTTCTCTCTCTTGTCTGTTTAATATACCCCTCGAAGACAGCAAGGATGAAACTCAAGTATTTAGCAGATGTTTAGTATCGACGTCAAATGCTGAAGGGCCACTTTAGGATTAATGTCAGTCATGAACACAGAAACTGGTACACAAACGTCTTAAACTGGAAGACAGTCAATTTTGTGACGGTAGGGGGATCGCGACGGAGTGACTCCATGGGATTAAATCTACTCTGTAAAGGGTACTGCGAAAAGATCTGACAAGATGATGAATTGAAATTCAAAGTTTCACAGACGAGCGAGTTTATTTGGACAAGTTTAATTCTCAACGTTCAGTAGTCATCTGTGTAGTTTGTCAGTACGGGCGAATTAATCCATTAGTGCTTTAGGAAAATAGATAAATTTTGATGTCTTTTATTTTGGTTTGTATTCTTCCTTGTACAGTGCCTAGAATAACGACTGAAATGAAGATTCCAACATATTTAGGTTAAAGTCTCTTCCGGCAAATGTCGAGAGAGAAAAAAGTATCGCCAGCGGCCGGCCTCTGTAGATGCACCTGAAAGATGTACAAAACTGTATCACAAGAGCTTGCATATCCATACTCGGGAATCTTCATTCAAAATCACGTGAAAATATCATGTGATACTTCACAATGCCATGTGGGAGGATGACTACCAGTCTGGTACATTGATGACGCGTGTCCCAATAATTTAAACATGTTTACATGATTTAAATTTTGTCATAGATTTTTTTCACTATGATGCGTTGTCGTGTTTGTTGACGCCTACGCAGAGCTGGTGACTGTCCTATTGCAGAAGGAATCTTAACTCGGGTATTTGCCAAAAACCATCGTATCCAAGCAACAGTGGTGACGTCATAGACATTATTTGCTGCGACAGGTACGCTCTAAAAGTGCATCCCATGAGGTCATCTCCATAAAAGTCTGTATTCAAAAGAGCACGTGAAATCGTAACATCACACATAAGCTAGCTTTGTAAACTAAATAAAATGCTATTATGTGTAAGAAAAGACATTCTCTGACTGAAATATTAAACAGACAATAGTTTAAAACATGTAGGCGTTTTATTATTTTTAGATTTTAGCAGCACTGATATCGTGACATCATGAAACCACCAGCTTTTGCTGTTAGGTTCCAAAACTCTGCTTCGCAAATACAATGATATTAGGATATTCCCCGGGGACAGATTGTTTTGATTGACCCACAATTTTTGCGATTAGAAATATATATATATATATATATATATATATATATATATATATATATATATATATATATATATATATATACATATATATATATATATATATATATATATATATATTATATATCGAAGCGTCTAAAGATTGCACGGATGCATGAAATTTGAGTAACAGTTATCGTTACTTTGTACTTGAAGTAATTTGTAAAAAGTATCTTGTCAAAAATGTTCAGAATTGAAACATGGAAAGGGAACATTGCAATGTTAATATCTTATGAAAAATGCTATGCCTTTCTGCACCGTTTCTTATTTATAGTAGTTAATTCCTGACTTACGTTTAGATGTAAGAAATGTGTTGATAAACAAACTTTGGACAGTAGGGTCCATGACTTTCTGTATAACAACATTTCTATTTTAGGGTGTTGATGGTGGCTCTGATTGAAAGTAGCTCTTCATTCAATGTCAAGGCAATCAGAATATCGGAGTTTCGGTATGATAAATGCATGCGTGTTGAATTTACGCGCCTACTGGTACATGCATTCGATGAATGCTTCTCTTGACAAGTTACAAGCAGCTACCGCTGTCAAAGATCAGCTGCTTCTTTTATTTCGCCCGGTGTGTCGTTTATGGGTATCCCGAAAGACCAAACTGCTGATTTTTACACAGCTCCAAATCCATTATGGCAGCCATTGGATAGATTTATGATGATTGCTACAGCCGAAATGTGAACTAAAAGACAGGCGATACGATTACGTGTCGCGAAATATGAAAGTGAATGGACGATCATTGGTAGCGCTGCTTGCACTATTGGATAATCCATTTTCCTTGGAGGGAGAGTAGCTTACTCAAGAAGCCTATCATTGGAGGGACGGTCATCAAATATCGTAAACTTCGTGATTTATGTCATGACTACAAAGTTCTACATGCGATAGTCCAGCTGTCATGTTTATACCATGTGTGAAAAGTTTATATTGAGCATATATTGAACGGCCGCATCTCCCACACACATGTAAGCTCGTGTTGTTGTCATAGCGAGGTTGAATATTTTGACGCACAAGAGAGGAGGGCCGTGCAGACGACGCTGACACCTTTCAGAAGCCCGAATGGTCGTGCCTTGCCTTTGTTTGTGTACAGTTATACCATCAGCGTGCAAAGTTCAGATTTGGTTGACATCATTTTTTTGCCAGTGTCCACGCTTTTATCAACGATTAAACGTACGACACTCCTACCAGGCACCGCAGTAACGATTTGCGTTCGTTATTCGTCCTACGTTTAGGCACCTCCATCAGAAGCACCAAGGGCTGAGATCTGTTCAGACGTCTTGAAGCGAAATAGGGCCGTTCAAGGGTGTCAGATAGCCTCTCTTCTCAAAATGGTGAGTAGCTTATAAAGTAATATTTTCGAACGACCCGAAGGTAAGAAAGATAAGGGATCTAGATCTTTTATTTATACAGAAGTCGTGTCCCCACGCTATGTCCATGTTATGGCGAAGATACACTGAGTCATCTCGTAGCCATTTCGAACTCTACAGATTTGCTCGACAAATGAAATCTTAGAAGGCTGTGCAAAGACGCAGTGCGTAACACATGGAGCAATCGAGAAGGCGTTCATCTTTATATAAACAACTTCCTGCCTGTCTCGAATTCTTTTCTGTTCATAATGAAATACTGTCTCGCCGCTTACACATTTTTATTTTGCATTTAACGCTTCTCTATTTTATCTCATACGCCCAATCTGTAACGCGCTCGTGATTTTCGCCTGATTCAATGTGCCACTGAGCTTTCATTTATTGTCACACTTGTCGTCATTGAGCGTCCTCCCGTGTCAATAGCACCCCTTACACGCTGTCAATCCTCTGACATTGCGGTTGTTGTCTAGTCCCTGTCATAAACTTGCGTCAGAGAAAATATTTCAAACTTTTGAGACTCTGGCCGCGCTCAGGAAACGACATGCTTCGTTAGTAACTGGTTTGTCATTCTTTTTAATCATTAATAAGGTCAGTATTCTAGAAATCATTGACCTAAAAGTACATGTTCAATTATGTATCGCCTGATAGACCAGGGCTGCGCACGTCGCGATCGTTGATCAGAGAGCGCTCGACAACATTTGTTTTGCTACTGTCCCACCTCCGTTTATTTATATTGTGGGTCCTCGTCCCTTGGGTTGGCTGTAATCATTTTGATCACAACTTAAAGAGCTTGAAGATTACTTGTGTGTCTGGTCTGAACTGAGGCACCTGGGACTCGCCACATGGTCACTTGAAGACTCGAGAGACGGTAAAAGCATAGCGGATGACCTAGGCCAGAGCTCACATGCGCTGACAGGCGCGGCGCTTGCATGAGGAACTGAATGTTCATTTGATTTTATGATATAATTTGTTATATGCAAACAAAGGGAGTGTAGCAAAGTTTGTCTTCAATTAGAGAAGCACATATATATCATAAATCGTCAAATATTGAGACATCGGTTTGCGTCAGAGCAACGCCTCTTTGGCGCCCTATCATGTGACAGAGGTAGTCACAGAGATGTGACGTCGCTATCGGTATTGAAAGCCGTGCCCACTCAATTTGGAAAATACAGCTTCCGTAAGTTAAGTGATATACTCGTTGCGTACAGTTGTGTACCCATGATACCTTCGATTCCGGGCACTCTATGCGCAAATACGCCTATAGCCGTTATGAAGGGACGATGCGTGGAAGTGCGTGACATATCGTTGAGGAGTGGCGCCCCTGCAATTGAAATGGCTAATCGTCTGGAACGGCGGCACTTACCATTAACACCAAGTCTTATATGCGAGTTCAACCCTGATGTAGAACCGAGTACCCAGTTTCAGTAGTACCTGTTTGCTTTGCAAAAGTCGAGAACAAATCAAGTCACGTGTTATAGCTTACTGGCTGGTGCACGCGTCAAGTGTAAGCTTACAGTATAACATACACCGAAAATCAACCCAAGTTTAGAAAAAAAAATCCACAAAGTTTATCATGTTGATATATCGCAATTTTTTATCTGCTACAATCGGAAGTAAGGTGCAAGTCAAGACCGGATTTTTTTTTCTGAACTTCTTCGGAAAATTATCACTTTCCATGACGATAGCTATGAAGCGCCTATCACTTAATCGAGCTCGTGTTGTCCGACTGCCAATCATGTCGCGCTTGAAGTATCTTCAACGAGCGTTGACAAGGTAGAAGCCTGAGTTCGATGATTGCGCACACTGGCAGTCAAGTCATCAACTCTACTGCATCGCATTTAAGATACGTTGCTCAAGTAGTGTCGCATCACTTGACAATAAGCTTATGAGAGAGAGAGATAGAGAGAGAGAGAGAGAGAGAGAGAGAGAGAGAGAGAGCGTGCATTTTACGACTACACTCTACGACGTGACTGTCCCTTGTTGCCACTAGAGATAACGACATCAGCTCGGCAAATATTCGCCATTACTCAAAATCACTCAACAGCGAACAATAGTAGACTTTCTGTTTACGATATTACTGTAAGAACAAGAAGCGGCAGTTTATAAACGGTGATTTATTATATCGAAGTCGAGGGGTCTCCCCTCGAACAACCAACCATTGACTTTGTTTAGCGTTTCTTCCATTGTCCTCACAGGGTGACTATAAGAGATAAAGTATGCAATCTAAATTTAGCTTCGTATTATTTGATTTATTGCTTTGGTAATATTAAGTGAACTATACAGTTTTAACGAGTCAACGTGCTTATATTGATGCTGATTTAACTTTTCAAAGCAAAACAGTGCTTTTGTCATTAAAAGAAAAGAAAAGGAAAACCTTTAACGTAATTGGTCAACCCTCCGCTTTTACTCCCAGTACCAGGTACGTGTCTTGAGCAGTGTTGGCCGATGGGTAAACTTTGTGATACATTTGACCTATATAATGTGTCTGTGCTCAGCCGTTACCACTAACCCGGTACCTATGATACATGTTAGCGTTTGCAAAGGATCGACGGAAAAACCCGAGAAACGACTTAACATTTTAAGCAAAGTAACACTCCAACTTCTACTGATGAAGCAAACAGAAAAGTGGTCTGAAAATTGTTAAATGCTTGCTAAACCTCGTTCGTACATTTTGTCGATTGACCGGGAATCATACTCGCGCACATTCAATACCTTATGACCGGTTATGACGTCACAAACAAAAAAAGGCTAGAAGAACTCTCGTAAACCCGAGTCTGGCCGTGAAGTTATAAAAGATGACGTCAATCGGAGCAGCTGCATACCGTGAACATGCAGGACAATATCTGTCACTTTTCATAACATTATATATATTAAATTATATTTCTAAAAGGAACAAGATGTCTGTCTGTCTGTCTGTCTGTCTGTCTGTATGTATGTATGTATGTATGTATGTATGTATGTATGTATGTATGTATGTATGTATGTATGTATGTATGTATGTATGTATGTATGTATGTATGTATGTATAAATCAAAACATTAAGCATGCAGATGAATTGTGTTTAATATGTATAAAGTTGACAGTTTGCATACTATAGACACTGAGGTTCAGCACGAGGCATTCTGACCTTTTTATGTAGACGAAGCCGACGAAACAAAAGTACAGATATCGTAGGATACATGACGCTTTAACTATCGTTTCGTGAAATTTATAGACAATCTGGAGTCGGGCAAAAGCAACCGTAAGGCTAACCCTTTTCTATATACCGGATATATGAATTTAGCTCTGTGTTCAGCATCTCACACAACATTAATGAAACAGTAAAATCGCTGTTTCCCGGCGCTCGTACATCGATTTCTGTCGATTATTTTGTGTTTAACCAGTCGTGCAAAGACTCAAATCTGACGAAGCCTTGATTTTGCCCACGTGTGTTTAATAATCACAGGGGACCATAGTATGCCACCCAGGGAGGGATCATTTTTGAGGGCAACGGTTATTATCACGTATGCGATCCCCTATTTCAAATTCTACGTAGGAGTAAACAGATTTTACAATTTTAATATTACTTTTATTACTGTCAATTCACGTAATTATTCCCTTTGAAAAAGAAAGCACATTTTTTAACACTTTTCGTTTTGCATTTTTTCTACTGTGAACGCCTCCTCCAATTGGATCTGGTGGTTTCACTCCTGAACCAATCCGGTGACATCAGCGGTTGCCATGCCGAATCTTCCGTTACATAACTCGTTATCTAGCCATCAAAGTATTGGAATCCCTGGGACTACCCACAAACGACGACCTTCGTAAAAAAAAAGTCATTTGATTATCGCAAACATGAGTGAGTCCCTTCCACAAGAGTGAGTTTCCGAGCGAGCGCTGACACGGTCAATTTTCTCCTCTGTGTTTCAATAAATACCGCTGATTGTAAAAGCCGAGACGCCCATTACACTTAGATCGCCTGGAGGAATTGACAACTCAGCGATATCACGTACAACAAAATTCACGTTTGAGGGACTCTTGTTCGCTTCTTGATATGTAAAGGGTTCAGGTGCCGCCAACTGGTAAATTTCATGAATTTTGCAAAATCATCACAAAACATGTTTTGAAGGCTGATATACCGATTTTTCGTATTTTTGACCTTGACCAACGTCCATACGAAGATATATTTGAAGAAGAGAGATGTATTCATTGAAATTCTTATAATATCACAGGAATTGATGTGCAATATGCACCAAAAGTCATTGTGTGTTGTGATATCACATTGTGTTATATGTGTAGTACACGACGTTAAAAGAAATATCTTGTACGTACAGCAGGTAATGTATGTATGTGTGTGGGGGGTGTGTGTGGGGTGCGTGTGTATATGTATGTATGTATGTATGTATGTATGTATGTATGTATGTATGTATGTATGTATGTATGTATGTATGTATGTGTGTGTGTG
>LD345464.1:43654-54383 GCA_001465055.1 Ptychodera flava
GAAAGACAAAATAGTGCCAGCTCTATGTTTGTCACAAATGGGCTGTGCAACTTTTTATGCTCTTCTTAGAAAACAAATGTACGGTTTTATAGAACGTTTATCACGAAGTGGAAATACGAGTGTATGTCAAGTTTATGATGGCATCTATTTCATTTCTGATCTCCGCAAAATGTGGATAAAATCACTTTTCTATTGAGCGGTTGTGGTTATTGCATGATAATGCATCACTAAAATGTCACTTCTTCACACTGTATTATGATATTTATCTATCTGTACATTTATTTATTATTGTACTGGGAATTCCATGGACATATAAAGTGAAATAAATAAAATACCCGATCGGGAGGAATTCCTCCATGTTAGTCTTGTGTGCATTGCTGACTAAGGTATTGGAGCCAAACCATTCACATTTTGTACTCGGCCAGCCAAACGTTAATCTTGCTGAAATTACCGAATTGTTTGAAAATCGGACCAATTTACTGGTCCTATGATTAAGCCCAAGGAGTACTACAAATAATTCTGTTGTTGGCACATTTATATATGTGCGTTTTAATTCGAAATGTACGGTGTATGGAATATAATTGATGCTGATCGTATCGTATACAAACAAATGTTTTGAGTTGATCCATGTATAGAGGGCGCTGTAACATAGTACGAGGTCAATTTAGGGGAATGGCGGTCAACCCGCGGGGTCATCGTAGGACTGCATAGACATGGCTGTTAATCTCCCGAGACAAGTGATAACATAGCCCCAGTGATTGCACAACCGATGATCAATATGGTTGGTCCATAATAGCCGATGAGGATGCAATACTTCACTTGTGTCGGTCGAAGGCTCACGGGGACTTCAAGTCGGTAAGTTTTAGTGTTTACACTCAGGCAAAATGCAGCCACATCTGACATGGCCACAGTCACCTGCGGTCTATTCCGCTTTGCGTCTATGCGCCCTTTGCTGCTGCATACATATGCCTGAGTCTTCTTAATATTTATTGTTCAAGTAAGGATGTCAGGGCACCATATTTTGCCCAGATGACAACCTGTCCTCTCATAGAAATTGATTCTCTCCATGATTCATGGCGTTTATAGATATTCATGTCAGCATACCACTGCCAGTGAGCTGAGATAAGAGTTATTAGAGACTCATAGAGACTCATAGAGTCATTGCAAAACATGACAACATCCATGATTGCAGAAACAAGTCACTTCCAATGGTATGTTCCAGTCCTTTATTGCTTTTATTGCTTGTAATTTACTCCAAAAATCAAGTCAAAAATGCCCATGTGTTCATATAAATAGCCTGTATATGATCATTATTGTTGGCAACTGAATTCCAGTCTAACAATGATTATAACATATTGTAAACAATGTGTTCAATTGAGAGGCTTAAGATTCTTTTGTGTTTTTCCGTCATACTGGAGTTTGATACAAAGGAATATGAAAGTGCTTTTGTTGTATCATGGTCACTTTGGTGGTGTGACCAATGTTGTATAGAACAAATATAATGGATGAGTCACGAGTTGCTAATTGTTGCGTATGTCCCTATTAAAGAAATAAAATATATGCTTCAAATTAACTCAACTAGATTCATCACTAAATGCATAAAATTTTTGTTGTTGAATAAAAAATAAAAAATGTTATGATTATTCATTACAGAAAAGCTGACAATCAGAGTTCTAAGGTACAATCAGGGACACTTATGCATCCTAGCACAAAGTAGAATGACACCCTATTGTGTGTATGATATGGATAAATTCATTTAAATTTGACAATTATTGTAAAAAGCAAGTTTTTATATTTAGGGTTGCAAGAGTTGGTATATTTTGATTGTCAAACTTCTCCATTGGATGATTTACAATAACCTCAGCCTCTTGTTTCCTTTGTTTTACAGAAATCAAAGCCGTAGACAGCTTTGAGCTGATGTACAAAACCTTATCGTTTATATTTTTCAAGTTATATGCCACAACTTTTGATCACACAAAAATCAACAAAGAGATTCAAAGAGAAGTGAAAGCATTTCAAAGATTGTCAAATAGCATAACCACCGTGGATGGAGGGATGGTGGTGTAACCTAAGATTTGAAGCGAGACATGTACAGGTGAAACATTTTGAAAAAAATTATCAAGCAACTTTAGGCAAAAGTTTAAGTTTTATCAAGAAATACATATTATAATACAGAAATATTTTCTCTGCTTATCACAAAAGTTGAGATATCTTCATAAACATCAACTGTCATCGTAACAGTTAATTCGTGGCTGGTCTGTTTAGACAATACAATATCCATAACCATGGAAACAAATGCAGAGAATCAGGATAACTCTGGCAACATTCAGAATGATACAAAAGTGGACGACGAACAAAAGAGTAAAGGTTTTACGAAGAGACAAATCTTGACACTGGTTAGCATCTCTATCGCCAATCTTGCAGACTTGACAAGTTTCAGCATTCTTGCACCGTTCTTTCCTATAGAGGTGAGTTTTTACACTTGTATTTGTATTCAACGTTTGCTGAGTAAGGGGATTGACTAATATTGAATCTTGCTAGGTAATTTGTTGTTGGTACATTTTTGATATTTCACTATATAAGATTAATATGTGAATTTGCCACAGATCTGCCAGTCCTTGAACCAATAATTTGACATTATAATTCCCAACATATTATGAACTGCCCTGTCTTACTACAAGCTGTTCTTATTTGGACCTATCTCAGTAAACCTCATAGGCTGTTTCATTTGTGCATCTTGGTGTACACCTGTTGACATCCACCAATCACAGACATTCCTCCAACCCCTTTTGTTGTGATTCCAAGGCCAAAGGTCCCTTCTTTGTGACAGTTATAGAGTTAACAATCTTTTCATGACCTTGGGTCACATTCACCCAAGGTCATTTTAAGAAAGTCAAAACCGATGCAAGTTAATTTGCTCACAGTAAATGGCTTGTCATGTTGTATAAAATGTTGCTCTCAGAAACCAGTTTCACCAGTAGGTGTGACTTGTGGCAGTTAAAACACTGTTAGTCAATGTACTGTTTGTATTATAGCATGTAACCTTTGGGTGGAAACATTCTGCAATCTCATTCAAACTCATATACAGTACAAACATGTACATTTGTCATAAATCACAAACGTCTTTACAGCAGCTGCCAGACATGATGACAATTGTGCAGCTCAGAAATATAGGTGTAGTTCTCGATCAAGTCATACAAATTATTGCAAAAGTATTGTATTTCCTTTCAGGCTAATAAGATGGGAGCCTCTGACACCGTAGTTGGCCTTGTCTTTGGTTGCTTTGCATTGGTTGGTTTTATAGTCTCACCGATATTGGGCAAATTTGTAAGTGCTGCTCTCATTATGACTTTGAAGCTGATGTCCAACTTCTCAGTAATTGCTTTTTGTTTGAGATTTCCTTGACAGAAACTTGCATCGCCTGCAGTCTTGAGAAATAGGCACAATAAAATTATAAACAGTGTACAGGAAATTTGTTGAAAGTAATACTTAGCTACTCATCAAAGTTAGAAACTTCACAGGTTCCCAGCCAATGTACAACAGAAATGTTCTGATAATTGTCTTGAAGTTACAATCAAGATTAGTTTCAACATTGTCAATTTTAGCATCTATCACTGCTACTGCCAACATGTTAATTAGTTCTTTCTTCATTTCAGCTTCCACAAATTGGTTCCAAGTTCATGTTTCTCTCAGGTTCATTTGTGTGTGGCTGCTGCATAATAATCTTTGGGTCAGTGTCAAGTTCATGAATCCTTTTATTCTTTGAACTATTGAACGAATCTCACAAGCTTCCTGTCATCAGTCACAAGCATTTTCTACAAATTAATAGTGAAAATGTAATTGCTACATGTATGTACAAGATATCTGCATTCACAATGTGTAAGCAATCTACAAGTACCGTGACAGTGACGGTTATGGGCAACCATCGTGTCAAGACAGATTGCATTGAATGAAATGATCTTTGCAGTAAATAATAATTATTTTCAACTCATATTTTGCATAAAATAATGGTGGTCAGGCTGTGAGTAATATTTCCTTCTGTCTCTGCCAGTTATTTAGGAAGATTAATGTCACATAATATCATTAACATATTAATAAAGGTTTTCATCTTTCAACATATGACTATGTTGATGAGTATTGTAGCTATATGAACAAAATATGATCAATTTTAAAAGGTTTCACAAGGTCATGCTTCAAGGTCATGCTTTAATCTGCGTAATCTACCCATATCTCCAATATCTAATCAGAGGGTTTGTTCCCAGCTCGGACTTCCTTATTTGGTCATAACATTTTGGACAGGTTCATATATTGCTATATGAACCAAGATGTGCCCACAGTATGTAGAACATACCATGTGGCAACAATAACCTATTGAATAATGGATATTGAAAGAAAACTAAATTTCAAACATTTCCTTACTCTGATTTTGATTTCTCCAGTGGTTTTTTTAAACAACAAGAAATACTTTGTCGATCATTACAATCCAAATTCACTTCAGTATTTCTCATTTTTTGGTGTAATTATTAAATTATGGTGCTAAATTAATTCAAGATTTTTTCTTTACCTTTTTAGGTTTTTGAATAAACTTGACCCGGGAACTGAATTCATTGTGTTTTGTTTTGTTGTGAGAACCATTGAGGCAGTTGGGGCAGCGGCATCAGATACAGCAGGTTACGCCATCATTGCAAAGACATTCCCTGATCACGTATCCACAACTTTTGTGAGTACTAAAATTTAAATGCACAATTTCTCTTTTTGCCATATCACAATTAAAGAATTATTCAGAAAACATGATAATATCCTGTACTTTTACCATAAAATATTTATTTTAGCATTTATAAATTATATATTTACTGATAATGGATAAAGAAAAATATTACAATGTACCATAATGGTTATATGGTTATTTTTACAGTATCCAAACATTTGCAATGAATTGTGACAGTGTTTCTTTGTTTTCCCGTATAAAATTTGCCTTATTTGAATGATTTACATAATAGTTGTATTGAGTCAATTATTTTAGCCAAATTTTGCTATTACCTTTTAAATTTAGATCTCTGATCTTGTAATATCTGTAACATTTCAAAGGGACTGAGCCATTCTTCCTAGCAGGGTCCGTGTCAGTCACTGAATTCATTGATGTTACAGGCTCAGAGTGGAACACTGACGTACATGTGTACCCTATTTGTGACTTAGACTTTATTTATTGTCAAAAAATACTTTGTGGGAATTATGCTTGTCTACTACTTTATCTGATACACTTGTTGGAGCTCTGGAAGAAAAACTCTCACAAACAAAAGTTGCTTTTCAAATGCAGTGGTAATATGACCAAGGAGATATAAATCAGAGCTGGAGAAAATTCATTGTGTGTTACATCGAAACAGATTTACAGAAACAAACAGCTATGCAGAGTCTAAAGGACTTCAAGTTATGCTACCAAACACAGACCTGGCCATGAAATGAATTCTATTTACTTTTCATTTTCTTCTAGGGAATACTTGAAATTTTCTGTGGTTTGGGTTACATGATTGGACCTCCACTGGGAGGGTATCTGTATCAGGTATGGTCAGGATCAGTAATCATTACTCATGTACTTGCATTTGTGAAACTTTCTCATATAGCATTACTTTGATATCTTTGCAGAAAACACAGTTCAATTTCGTTGCAAGGTCAGTTTTAATTTCCATCGTTTCATGTCAGCTGAAGTACCTAAGATTGTGATCATGCAATTATAAATAATGAGATAGAAAATAAATGAATGAGTGTATGAATTAATAAGTGAATGAATAAATGATTGAATGAATAGTGCAGAAATAGCCTTTTTAAGATCCAAAAGACAAAGTTTTCCCACGCATAAATTACTTTAGCTATTACACTGACAGACTAGGGAAAGTGTCTCTGATGAAAACATTAATTGACACAGTATTTAAATTCCTTGACAGGTTGGAGGTTACACGTTACCCTTTATAGTGCTTGGATCTTGTACAATAGCGGTTGCCCTTGGTAACTTTTTTATACTGCCTCAGCAAACAGGTAAGGTCAAAGGTCGTGTGGTATGTAATGTGTACTCAAATATTCTTTACAGGAATTAGCATTGCTGTTTTTCAAAATGTTTTGTGTCAAAAATTTAATTCTCAAAATCAACCTTTACATATATATTAAATAGCATTCCATAATATCACAGATATTTTAATTGCTACACTTTATTCAAAATTGTAGCCATACATGTCATTTCATTAGTTGGTGTTTCTGGTAGATACCATAATACTAAGTCATGTCACCAATTGTCTGAATCTCTACTGGGTCATTGAAGTCTTATTTTGTTTATCACTGTTTTGACATATTTTCATGATTGTACTGGTGTAACCAATCTTCAAATGATAGAAAATGCGCAAACACTTCCTAAAAATTTCGTCCTTAATAATTCTAAAACTGACAAGGATGAACCTTTCACTTACTGGTATTGATTTTTATAATTTTTTCAGAGGATTCAAAACCAGAATCAGGATCTGTTTTACAGTTACTGTCCATTCCATCGATACTTGTCACATCGGCATGTGTCCTGATTAGTTCCATGGCATTGGGTTTCCTTAATCCTACATTTGCTAAACATCTACAACAGGTGAGGTTTACTCAAGGTCATTGTTGACTTCAAGTTCAATTTCTCATTCACTAATAGCACACAAGTTGTCCGGACATTCAGATTTCTGGAAAAAGCAAACAGTATCATAGAAAATTGGTGCTGTACATGTAGGGATGAATTGCCAAAAGTTAGTTTCATCCTGGAGGCAAAATCTAAACAGGATCAGGTACAGAGTGCAGACAATTTATAGTTCAAACAAAATTGTATAGATAGCACCATGGTGCACAGGAGTATTCGTAATTTGAGGTCATAAAATGGAGACTTTAGAATATTGTTTGACCCTTGAGTATGGCATTTAATGTCTAATCATATACATTATATGTAATCATATAATCACATATAATCACTATAATCATAGTGCTGTTTGTACCACAATAAATATTCTGCTAGTATGAAATGACTTACCAGTATTAATCCAGAGAGGTAGTGTGTTATACATGTAGTGGTGGGACCAGTTGGCAATAATACTATAATCTTAAAAGAAACATCGTCGTAAACCACACGCCTCTTTATGGCAACAGCTCAGCGCTACCCGTTTTTGATTTTTGCGTAGGTCAGCGGAGCGGAAATTATTGCTCTGGCTCACGAAAATGAAAAGAAAATCACACACCTGTACCTTCTGTAGAAAGTAAGAAAATATGCAGGGGGTGTAATCTACTTTTTTCATGTATATATATTTACTCTGAATATCTTGACTACAATGTGTAAAACAAAATTCGTTTTTTTTTTCTTCTCTAATAGTTCAATTTAAGTTCAACTGTGGTTGGTGTAATGTTTCTCATCATCTCAGCAACCTATGCAATATCAGCGTTTTTCAATGGCATTATTACTGATAAATTGGTGAGTACTGGTATTTTGCATAATATTATACTTCATAACTTCATAAAATTATACAGTATTACTTGGGTAAGCAAACATGTGATCAGATATGCAGGCAACCGCTACCAAATATTTTGTGTCACAATGTGATTTTTAAGTTCAACTGGTCCGTGGAAACAGTTGCAGTATAGAGAATGTAAGATGATACAAAGTTATTAGTCAAGCTCACCTGAACACTGGTTTTAAGTCACCACTAGTCTGGGGACCATCAAAGGCTGGTTAGATTTTATCTCCTCTGAATATGTTCAAGTGTGACAATATCAATGTCACTATTGGTGTGCTCTGGTGTTTCATGGCAAACAATCACTTCCAGCTAGATGTGTAGGTTGGATCAGTTGTGGGCAAAGTTCTGCCCTTATTCAAGCCTGGTAATTTTTTACTTTGCTTGTCTTTTGCTTTTTTCAATTGATATTCAACAAATTTTACTCTATGAAAGCTGTTAATTTTGACAGCTTTTCAGTGTTAGGATTGTGAACCAACTTCAGTTCTTGGATAGCCGTGTATAGCAATTGCTTAAATACTCTTAGTGTCTTTCTGGTCAATGTGGAATATACAAAAGATACACATATTTTATTGTCAATCCGTTCATTAACACAGACACAAATTCAACTATCAACTACAACAATGCAATTGTTATCTAGGTAAATTCTGTAACCAGAGCAGCGATAATTTTGTTGATGATATTGACATCTACCAGCGTTGATGTCAGACAAATAGTTTGTGTTAACTTTAATTGGTCATTTTGATTTTCAGAACATTGCCAAGTTGTTAATGATAATTGGCAATATTGGTTCTGGTGCTGCCTATCTCTATATTGGACCTTCACCATTGTTATACACAAAAAGGTATGCAAGCATGATTAGATTAGAATTTTACATCCACAAATACTTTTGAATCATTTCAACTTTCCCACTGTACAATCACACTGTCAATTATAATTTGCACTTTCATAGGTTATGAATGAAAGGAATTTATCAGGTGATCTTTACCATAACTTTATGGTTCAAGCTGAGGACAGTCACCTTGAGGTAATGCTGTCCTAGGACAACTCCCCCTGGATATTTACCCATAGAATAATTATCCAAACCCTTGCCTGAACTGTTACAGATGGTGAATGTACCAGGGGGTAGTCATCTTTATACGATTTCAAGGATTTAACTTTTGCTATGGTGTTCTAGGACTGCTCCCCCTGGACATTCACTGATTGGACTCTTTCCCTTACCTTAAACTTTTCCTCAAATGACGAGTGTGAAATTTTCAGTTGATAAATGTCAGGGGGTTAATTGTTGTGATACAAAACCTATCATGACAACATTAAGAGATAAGTGCATCATATTAACATTGACAAAAAATGTTTGATGTCGTTACTTTTAATTCTAATTCACAATGTAAATTGTTTTTCCTTTTCTTGTTCTTCAGCCAGCTCTGGATTGTGATATTCTCAGTGACAGTGCTGGGCATATCTCTTGGCTGTTCTGTAGTTCCAGCTTTTAATGACTTATTCATAACTGCAAGGTAGTGTATGTGGCTTTCACAAAATCATTTTTTATCACCAATGTAGGGACATGTCTTCATAGTGGGCAGTACAGACATCCCTATGACCAGTCCCACCAGTTTACTGGAGATGTGTTCCACCCAGTGTATGCTTCACCGTTTTCAGTCTAGAGTTGATGATTGCAAGACTGTGTGTGAATTTTTGTAAATTCTATCATCCCACTTTATCCAGCCTCTAGATCTTATCTATGAAAGCATTCTGTTGGATGTATTTATCATCATCAAGTATAAAGACACTTTGAAATAATATTGCTTACTTTTTGTTTGTTACCTAGATGGTATGGAATGCCAGACAATATGGGAACCCAAGGTGTAGTTTCTGGTGTCTACAATGGTCTTTTTTCATTAGGGTGAGCTTTTTGTATTCATTTTACACAGCTATTGATCAAAGTAAATTTCAGTTGAAAGTCTTGCAGGATTGAGGTAAGTTTGAGGTAAAAGATGCATAGGCAAATAGTTGATTTCATCCATTTTCAGAGATTGGCCATTTTCATTAATATTGGTCAAAGCAAACTGCATGCCTTTCAGTATATTTCATTCTAGTAATTTGAAAGTCATTGTGATTCCCAAGAGTTTTCAACTTGGCATCGCATTCTTTTTGACTCAGAAATGTATCATAGCTTAAACTACCTCCCATTTACATCCAGGAATTTTATTTTTTGACTCAGAAATATATCATAGTTTTTACAAAACTATCTCCCATTTACATCCAGGAATTTTATTGGTCCAACTGCCGGTGGAGCACTTTCAGAAGAAGTTGGTTTTGACTGGGCTTCCACTGTATTTGCAATACTTTACCTCTTGGTGGCGCTGTTACTGGCCGTTTTCTGTCTGTGGGAATATCAATGTGGAAAAGGGTAGGTGTACAGTCTTTTTATTTGTAAACATTTTTTTTGTTATTTTCACTTTACCTCTGAAACCATCAGTAGAATATGGAAGTACAATCTTTAGTCTCGGTTACCCAGACTGTACTTGGGAGCTCTCATCTAGCTGCCCCCACACAGTCACGGGGAAATCCTAGTCAAAAGTCTCCAAGAAAAGATGGTGCAATAAGGACAAGAGCGATGCATCCTGGGAGCAACTGATCCATATTGTAACATTATATTTTAAGACAAAGTCACCGAAAATACACAGCCATCTCTACATGGGATTGAAGTCTGATTGTGATCATACATACATGTTAGCCTTACACTGTGTTGGTCAGTCTACCGGTATAAACAAAAAATGCAGATAGGCCACAAATTTTGTCTCATGCATGTACATAATCCAACTGTCTCTCTTTTTTCAACTTTCAGGAGAAGAGTTGCAAAGCAGCAAGCAAGTGTTGTGACATCTGTCAACCCTGACACTGATGAAAGGTCACCACTACTGTCAGCGTAATTTAACCTGCTCACCCCCGATTCCCTGTAAACAGGTCCACATTCACCATTCATAACAATGGATTTGGGCCAAACCATGGCGGAGGACTGGTTACATTCTTGTACCTTAAATTTTGACAATTGTTTTTAGGTTTTTTGTTGCATGTGTCAGCAACAGTTTCACAGTGCACTCCACACAGTGTGTTCAAATACCCAGTATTCAGCTTGCCAACATTGACTGTACATGTGTGTCCTGCATTGTTAGGGAGCGTTCAGTTTTTACGGCTGGGGGGGG
>LD345464.1:56783-67706 GCA_001465055.1 Ptychodera flava
GAGGGAGAGAGAGAAAGAGAGAGAGAGAATTGATTAGAGAGAGGGAGAGAGAGAGAGAGAGAGAGAATTGATGAGAGAGAGAGATGATTGTGGTTTTTGTGCACCGAACGGTAATTCGTTTCCCTCTTTTGCCTTCGCAAGACCTGATGCTTCACCCCCTAAAAATAACCGGTATCTTCCCCGATCCCGTATGTGGTTTTCGGACTCTCGACCGAGCGTGTGTGCGACGACGTGCTACAGTGTCCTGTGGCATTTCGCGCACAGAGCAGAGGCGAATGCTGCATCCGGGCCAGTATATAAATTGTTCCCGAAGATACCCTCAAAACGTGATGCGTAAACCAAACCCTTGACAGCGTTTCATGTCCTAGGTGTCGGCCCTTCTATATAGAAAATAATGTTTCCAAGATGAGCCACATCAAGTTGGGTAATTTCACCCAAAGAACGCTCGCGCAATTCTGGCCTGTCGCAGAGAAAAAGAGCGCCCCATTGGACAAGGAATGATTCTAATTAACTCCTAACTTTCTGCCAATCAGCGTTCAGCTTCGTGCCACTCAGTATTTGGTCTTGCCGTTTCTATACTGCAAGCGTCAAGTTCAACCATTCAGCGTTGTGTCCGTCACATCGTAAAGATCTACTATCTTGGTAAGTAAACAGCGTGTTTTCTGCAGTACGACAATATGATTGTTTTCTGCTACCTGAAGGAATAAGTTCTTTCGTGAGCAGTTCTCTTACGTCTTGTATTTCAACGAATCTCGTAAACGCCTTCGGACCGTTGCTCGGACGTGAAGACAAGTCGCCCGGAATATTTTTTGGCCGACATTCCTGTGTATCAGGGAAGGCATTGGAATGGCCCGAACATAATTGGTGAGCAGAACAACAAACTTCAGCACCATGGTACATGTTTTGCTGAATGATTATCATTTCTCCCTCTGCTCCCCTCCTCTAGCCTGTTGTTTGAGAAAATGATAAATATAGGCAAGGAGACTAGTGAGAAAGGTATGATGTTTTCAAGGTTTTGTGCTCATCAAAGTTTCACTTGGATTCTCAACAAGGATTTCAGAACTATTGTCTTCTGTGCTGTTATGTTTTGTAATTATAGAAAAACCCTAAGTTACAAGCAATGGTTTAATTTTTAGAAACGTTTTGCAATACAACAACGACGACGTGTAGTGTTTCGATGTTCTAGACGCGCATTTAATTTCTGTTGCTTCGTTTCATTGAAGAATTACTGGCCTCGATTATTTTATATGGAAGTTAGTATGTCAGTGTTCAAATTAAACGAAACGATTATAAGATATAACTAATACAGGTCTATCCCCAAAGTGAAAAAAGTGTTATTGAAATGTATATTTCTATAAATATTTTTATAGAGATTTCGAAATGTTACCAGTTATATTACACGGTGGTGTCAGGTTATGACAGCTGCTCTGCCTGGCAAGGTATAACTTTATTGGAGGATAGTAATTATGGTCGTTTTTTGTTTGTTTTTCTCGACCGTCGAGTTGATTTC
Organism: Ptychodera flava; assembly: GCA_001465055.1. NCBI lineage: Eukaryota > Metazoa > Hemichordata > Enteropneusta > Ptychoderidae > Ptychodera > Ptychodera flava. The sequence continues at coordinate 58,294 of LD345464.1, forward strand.
TGATTTTATACCATACGCTATACTTCTGATATTATACGTTATCATTGTTTTAACAGATCAACAACACCTATTTGAAAGTCAGTCTGAGAGATTTTTCGAATGCAGCAAAGATCTGTGACGGTAGCAAAACTCGTGTTTTTTTTCTTTCTTGTGCGATTTCAGGGAAGATAAATATTTGCTTGTTTTGATTATAGTTCTATCATGAAAACATATGTCACCTAAATCAACCCTGTGTGTCATGATTTTCTTTGTTATGACGGACTTGGCAGTGGCTTGAATCGATCCCATGGAAGCAGTAGCATAGTAAGTAAATTTCATGAAATATTTGAATAGATAAATATGTAAGAGTTAAATAAAGGACGAAGTAGCTGTGTAATTCATTCGTAGACTTGAATCACCAATACTTGTAACCGTTTCACTTGATATTTACTGTAAGCAAACCAAAAGAAAGGAATGAGGATATGTTTTTAGTTTATTGTTTGTCAACTCTCTGACGGCCCTCATGAGTTGGTTCAAATACTTTTATAACATCCAGGCCTGAAACTTTTCATTATTTACCCACACATTTTCTGCAATCTGCTACCCAGCTGATGTGCTATGTTGATTGTAGCACAATTTGAATTAACACTGTAGTTGGCCTGAAAGGATTAGGGACAGATAGATTGATTGAATTAATAATTCATTTATTCATGTCACGTTGTAGTATCTCGCAGTTCCAACAACTATCCATAGGCATTTCCAATCACGGCCAAACAATTTTCTCAGCCTTTTTGTCATCACTTTTCGTCATCATGAGAAAGGCACTTTCCCGGTACTGTTCAGCTTTCGACACAGAGGGCGCTCTTGCAGCTTCCCAAACAACATGACCTTAGCGAGACCAGCCTGCAGTCACGGTGCAGTGGTCGCGATCAACAGACAGAGAGGGAAAACAAGAGATTATGTGAAAAACAGTGCAGGTTCAGTCGATCTTTCAGTCCTGCCGATGGCAAGTTAACTCGGTAGAGTTGTTCAACACATAAGTCGAATCATCCTACCCTCTCGTTCCATTCTCTTGCGGTCACGTCAGGTCCAATATGCAGGCCCCCAAAAGTGACCTGAATCAGATGGCTGATGGTACACAGGGTGAGCATCTCAATGAATAGACTATACTTTTTCTTTTAAAGTGAAAGGTGCCATCTTTAGTTAGTCGACAAAACGAGTATGTTTGTTCTTAGCGTGACACGGCCTGCATGATTTGCGATGGAATGTGCAGCCTCTGCCATGCATGGAACACTCGAGCAGGAAATGAATATAGGTAAGTAGGGTAGCAAAGCATATGGGAGGACGTGCTTTGTAAGATCAGTAGACAAACCCAGCCATGTATACAGAGTTTGGTGGAGAGTTGCTGCGATCCATATCCGTATACCTCTCCATCGGCGATCGGCTGTGTTGCACAGAAAGGGAGTGGTCGGCACAAGCACTGTGTGCTGCCTCGATCCACTGATGCAGAAAATTTGAAGGTGTTGGACGTTGGGCTTGTGAGGGCGCTAAAGAAAAGTTTACATTTCTGCAGTTGTCCTTCATAATATTGTGTGAGTCCTGGCATAACAATGATATATTTCATTATGGGTATTTAATTAGTTCTAAAACCACAAAAAATTACATGCTACAATTTTGTAAACACTGTAATTGGCAAACACCTACCATCAACAAAAAGAGCCTCTACTGAATTATCCAAGGGATTTTGAAATTGATCCACTCTTGCAATGCCATATTAATCGCTATAGATACTGAAGAGGGGTATATACACTTTATTTAAATAGAGGTTCTATTGTACCACACATAACTAGAGGTAAATGTCGGTCAGAGATAGCATTTAAGTTAACTATCACAATGGGTGTTTTACATGAATTGCAAAATTATAGAAGAAATTTGTCTTTTACTAATAACCATCACAATTGTAAACTCAGTAACCTTTTCTAAATCAGTGGAATTTCTATATTTTAACAGTTGCAAAGCGTGACTTTGGGTCATTCCATTCTTCCAATGTACAGGAACTGATAGAAACACCAGAGGTGAGTCCTTTAATACTTCAAGTGATAAATTATTACCGGTAATGGTATAGCTGCCCTCAATGCCCATAATTCATCAGACATTAATCATTGACAGCAAACAGGGTAGTCCGCGATTCTACATAACTTATACCTACAAATGACATTTGTTTTTGCTTTGTATTTATCTTGTTTTCATGCCACTTTTAAGTGTATTTGCATGTTTTCCATCAGAGTTGTCTTCATTAAGTTGTCAAAGGTTTTCCTTGCGACGTTACTTATTTTGTTTCGAGGGGTCTCCGAACACATCTAAGAAAAAAAGTTTGAATTTTTACAAGAAAAATGTTGAAAGATTTACAATCAGTGCATATTTTACTTTACTTGTTAAAATATTCGAGGATGCATGCACAAGAGCTATCCTTATCAAATTTCCTTTAAAGTTACATGTTCTGACCTCTAGCTAGGTTATCAGGTTGACTTTTAAGGATGTACTTTGTATTTATATGTGTTTGATTGCAACTCACAATTACACACTGATGATGATCAGTGCAATCAATAGTAATGAATACCCTTGAATAATGTATTATTTTTTCCAGTGGAAATATATATCTACTATATCGATCCTGTCTGTGTATTTCACTGTTTTACTGCAGAGCGAGAGAGAGAGAGAGAGAGAGAGAGAGAGAGAGAGAGAGAGAGAGAGAGAGAGAGAGAGAGAGAGATATGGGGGAGGGGGTGCAAGGAGAGGGCAGACAGACACACAGAGGAGTAACAGTGGTTGGTTTATAGAACACTTAGTCCTAGTTCAGTTTACCATGAAACATGACATCATTCATGTAAATTAACATTGACCATCATTCAATTTCAGGAAGATTACAAACCGCCACACATTCCAATCAGTCTGCCAACATTTGACAACTATGCTGCTGGTGAGGTGATTGAGTTTGGCAAAGCTGTCAGAGCTAAGCACTTTCTATTGGAGGTAATATGGCCTTGTCTCTCTTGTTGAAACATTTCTTACAATTTAAATGTTTTTAACTCAGAAGAATTTCTAAACACTCAGCTTCGCCAAAAAGTTCCAAGAATATTCCAGAAATTGTCATGGTGTCATTTTATCAATGATTATATTATAAACTTAAGACATATAGAGCTTGACAGTTTCCACATTTCTAAGAGTATCATTACTGGTAAAGCAATCCTATTTTTACCAGTTTGAATTTTGTTCAATGCGTCTGTTGAGCTCTTGACATCTGAGAAATTTGGCATAAAATAAGCATAATTGTGATATTGTAAAAGTAAACCATCAACAATAATACTGTTGATGGCATTGCTATAAACACATTGAGTGTAGTACTTTTTCCCATCAAAATTTCAGTGCACACTCTTACCTATTTTATGAATTTTTCAGTAGTTTTTGATAATTTTTGACCACATGGACATAGTTTTACATTGGCTTCAGTTTTTGTTCAAATTTTTAAAAAAAGTCTGGAAATTATTGTCTGGTTCTAAAAAAATATTGTCTGGGTTATGTTTATAAAGGTGACAAAATTGACTTTAGTTCTCAAAGGGTTAAACAGATGACATATCACATCAAACAAACTTATGAGGATACTTGTACCGTGGCGTGCAAGTTAATAAAAAGAGAACATACTTTTAACTCAAGTCAATGTAGTGTTCGCAAACTGACAATTTCATGAACTTTCAACCCTTGAAGAGAAACGTCAATTCTGCAATCAGTCATTCATACTAGGACAGGTCATTACAGAACACTACCGGTGTTTCACAGTTTGATGTTTGTTTTATATATCCCAAAGTGTGCTAACATTATGCGAGGAATTACAGTCATCAAATTTCTCTAATCACTGAAGTAATGCCAGAAGCAGTTTTCTTACTACAGTCATGCTCTGTTGGAATTTAGATGACCTATGACCTCCGACTGTTTAACTTTGTCAACATGGGCACAATTGTGTACACAGATTTAATGTCTGAATTTATCATGTGCACCCAATAGATTCCTAACTTTCCAAGTTACAATAGTCCCATATATAATTGTTCATCTACAGGCAGAACATATGAAGTGGAAGTGAAGTTCTCTTTGCAGATTTGAAACCCAGACAGAAACATTTGTGGTGTAATTTTGCAAACTAACATTATTCTATGATAAGTGGGCTGTTCAAGTAATGAGAAAAATATGATGAACCAGTACATTGTTCAAGTGTAGTGTTTTTTCTAGAAACTTTTATGCACTCATGCCATATGACACAATCACAAGTTTTTTCATCGTATTTGATGTTACTTTCTTCTTCTTTTTTGATGTAAGGATTTTACTTACCTGAACCATGGTGCATTTGGTGGCGCCCTCAGAGAAGCCATAGAAGCCAAACATAAATGGGAATATTACATTGAAAGGCAGTCTGTGAGATATATGGACAGAGAAAACCTTCCACTCCTGGTACATATGACACGGAGGCTGTCAAAATTTGTAGGCGAGTACAATTTGATTTTACCAATATATTGAGATGCCAAAGCCTTGTAGTGGTGTATTGCTGCATATACAAATTTGTCTATCATACAAATCACCTGTCTGTGATGTCCAAAAATTGAATTATTCAGCTAATGAAACAGTAAAGTCATTAGTTACTAGTGCAAGGGCTGAAAAACAGCATGCTTTCATCCTTTGTCGCATGACTTCAACTGACCACAGCTGCTTGTACTATTTTTGCCCTTTGATTTCGCGTTCTCAAGCAAAAGTGCCTGGCACTTATGGTTCTCACTTACAATAAATCACATGCAATTGGTCACATCCATCAAACTTAAATAAACATGAAGGACTGCCGATCATCATCAGACTGATATTTCTTATCCAACAGGAATGTACAGTGTACTTAATACTTAATGCCCTTTGAACCCCTGTCATGTCAGAGATCACAAGGTTACAATAAATCTTTATAACTCACTCATAGTAGAAAAATATGTGTACCACGGTTTTCTCATCACTGTGCATTTGCGCAAATTGCACATTTAGAGCCATTGTCTGCCCTGAAAAAGTTGGTGACTTCGCGTAAATCGCGCACAAACCACAGTAAGCAAAGATCGCCAAATATTTGAGGGTGTCCCAAGCGTATAGTATAGCGACCTGTGAATTTGCTGTTGTTTCTAAGCATAATACTCCCTTGGAAAGGACAAAATATCGCCTGTCATGACGTGGAGTGTGCGCATCGAAACGAACAGCCAACGATGTATTTGCTGTTCAGTCTCCACGGATACTAGTGCATTTTGATGTTCATGTTTTAAAGTTTGAAAGCAGAAAACAATCATCAGATAAATCATCCATGATGATATTATGAAAAATTCTAGGTTTAGGCGATCAATCTCAATCACAATAAAACACAATCGTTTGATTGGTGCCCAGAAGGGGTAGGCCGCCTACTGATATTTTCATCCCATGTATATTCTGAAAATATGGCCAACTGTCAGGGATGTGCTTTACAAAGTTTGGGAATTTCACCTTTATTCGGTTGCACGTGACAGTTTTCCTGCAGCATGGGACATTTGCTTTGTTATTGACCCATGCTTAGGGTTTTTTGGGATAAAAATCGACCTATGTTTAAGGATTCTTTTGTGAAAAAGTGACCCTGAGCATATTTTCATGTATTTAAACCCCAAAATAGGACCGAATCGTTTCCAAGGGAACAAATACATCAAGTTCTGAGTCGGAAAACTTGTGTGTGACAAATCGACAGAATATGGAGAGCAGCTGAGCACATCACAAGCTGACAAACATCATGATGTCGATGTTAGCATGGGTGCTGCATGAGACATAGACGACGCAACTGAACTGAGTGACGATCGTAATGATATCGGGGAGGCGCTTCCTAGGAAGGCAAATCAACATCAACAGTGACTGCCCCTAAATGTCAAATTTGCACCCTAATTTTGATAAATGGGGTACAAAGTGCCCCTTTCAATGGACACGCAGGGAAAACACTGATGTATTATGATCATTTTCTTTCAATGCAATTTGGACGTCATTTTTATGTTATATCCTTTTTAAAATGTTATGCAACTTTTCTCTTCCCATAGGATGTGACAGAACAGATCTGGTCCTGGTACAGAATGTGTCAAGTGGAATGAGCACTGTGGCAAAAACTCTGAAATTCAAACCTGGTGACATCATTTACTGTTTAAACATCACCTATGGTACGTCTGAACTGGAACACTTGTGTCTTTAGATTGAAATACAAAAAAATGTGCAAAAATCCAGCACTGTACCACTATTTGTGGGGGGCAGGGGACAAGGGTGTGAGGGACTGCAAAAAGGATGACAGTGGAAAGCTATGATGAAGACTGTAATAAATATAGCCACTCTCTGATTATGCCTGATCATATCATTAAAGTCAAACGTTGATATAGAATTAGGGGAATGAGTATCTGATCTCATCAGTGAAACTTCTTTTGCCAAAGGCTTTTTAACATTTTTGTCAAATACAGTGGATAAGTATAATTTGTTTGAACTTATTTCCAAGGTGCTGTGAAAAAACTCTTGAAGTTTGTGGCTGAAGAGACTGGAGCTGTTATCCAAGAGGAGACGATTACATTCCCACTGGCTGGAAAAGATGACATCATCAACATTGTCAAGGAAACTTTAAAGTACCGTATACTAAATTTCTATTCACATTTCTTTGAAGTGGAAAATGTTTGGTTCTATTGTTCTGTTTGTGAGACTTATTGGCAAGTAGCGTGTAGGGATCTTGAGTATCATAAAATTGAACAACAGAATGAAAAACAGATGCAACAAACTTTCTAGAGACTCATGATATGGCATGATCAACCTTTTTATTAAAGCCCTATTTTTTGTAACTTTTTAAATATTTTCCTATATTTCTATACAGTCTTCATACTCCTGAAATTGTGTCGAAATGTTAAGTGTACAACTTCCCAATACAGCAGAAATGCACCAATGTTATTGTTGACAACTGAATTTTAATGCGGACTAGAAAATTTGTTTCTTAAAGTAGTATGCACCTCGAAAGTAAAAGACTTGAACTGTCACTCAAATTTTCCTCAAGGAATCTTTCAACTATACACTTTCAAAATCAAGAATTAAAGTCGAGGGTCATCGTGCAAATTTTGGTACAAGAGAAAAAATTACCCAAGATTTACCAATATTTGAAATTCAAAATGGCCACATTCCCTGTGTTAACTCTATGGAGAAAAAGGAATTTTCAATACTCAAAAAACGAAAACGGTGAAAGTTTTGTTATTCAAAAACTTTCAAAATGAACCCCCGCAAAAAGTGAGAGTCCAAATATCTGTCCCCAAGGTGCATTCTACCTTAACCATAAGATTGTATCTTCTTTACAATTCATTGTGTTTTCAAGGCTTATACATTTTTCTTCAACATACTGAAAGCAGAATAAACAATTCCATGCTGTGGAATGATAATAATGAAAGAGTAATTAGAGTTCATGTTAATTGTCCCTTTAAATTGAAGTGAGTTGATGACAAAGCACATAAAATACAAACACTAATGGTGAGGTTGCTATAAGTCAGCTAAATTGTTCATAATAATATGTCAAAATTCTGCAAGTTAAAAACAGTGTTGGATGTTTCTTCAAAATATCTTTTGAAGAAAACCTTCAAACCTGTATTATCAATGTTAAATGGTCAAGTAGCTATTACTTTTGATTTCTTTCTTTCTTCACCATTTTTGTTTTGTATTTCAATGGCAAGTACTTTTTTAATCTTTACGGCCCTGATACGGCTTTTGCGGCCCGAGGTCGTACGGTGGAAGGACCCGAGCATGCGAGGGCCCGTATGGCGTACGACCAAGGGCCGTAAAAGCCATATCAAGGCCGTAAAGGTTTTATCATATACCTTATGGAATGATAAATATGTAGTTTACATAATATTCAACATTGTTTGGGAGATAAAAATGTAAGCGATATCAAAAATTCATCGCCATTTGTGTCAGTTTTTCAGAAATACGACGGCTGCTTCCCTTCGCGGATTGACATACATAATGACGTCATTTGTTTACCTGCACAATTCTAGAACGCGCAAAGCAACGTCCGTACTGTACGGGACCAACAGAGATGAAGGCTGAAATCGAGGTGTAAGAAGGACAAAAGCGTAATGTCAGTTTCTTGTAATTTATACTGAACAGGCACACACTTAGGATACACAGGATTTCACAAGAATTTAGAAAAAAAAGCCGATGTCACCTGTGCGGCTCCACTGTCGCCACGCGCAACTACCATCTGAGCGAGCAGACATTTCCTAATCTCGCGCTGGCTTTGTGTACGAATGGAACGTTTGCGGATAGCAACGCGCGTAGTAACCAGAATCGAGATAGTTCAGAAATGCACGCGATTGCCCATATTTGGGCACCGGGCCGGGGCGTGATACGTAAAAAAAATGCACCGATCTGTGGGCGCTTTCTCCCATAGCTTTACACAGGCACGTGAATGTAGGTATATGATAATACTCTCCAAGTCATATTGTGGCCAACTATTTAGCTTGTCAAACAGTCTCTATACCTGTAAAATGTACTGTTATTGTTTACATTTGAACTCAAATCAAGACCAGACTTCTTTTCTCAACAATAACAATGCAGTCTACACCTGTACAGGCAGAGTGGACAAGCTCAACACTGCACACATATCCAACATGCCTTGGGGAGTAGAACAAGAAATATTAGTTAACATTAAAATAAGTGTAACAAAAGAGTTATCAAAAGTTACAGCTACTGACCCTCCAAACAGAATGTTTTGTAGATTCATATTCCATTTGTTTTATTTATGGTGCTCTTTGTTTGCAGAGTTGGAACTAAACTGGCCGTTTTTGATCACATTCCAAGTAACACCCCATTCGTCCTGCCAATCAAAGAATTGATTGACATCTGCCATGACAGGTAATTAAAATGATACTTGTATTTAACTTAATAGGTTGTTTGACTCACACTAGATTGTAAAATGTTAGAATATGGAATAGTTGACATGAAACAGAGACTATAAGAGCAGAGTTCAGGAGAGCTCATCGTATTGCAAGGTGTATTGCAGGTGTACATTTCAAAGTCAATGTAAATAATAATAACTTGCTATATCTAAGGCGTTTCAAAAAGTGTGTTGGGCTTAAAATGGAGATTTAGCTGGCGTTGGTCAGGGAATCTACAATATTATCAAGACCATATGATTTTTAATCGCCATTTGATGCATACAAACATACCTATTTATAAATGGGTAAATAGATACCTGCCTCAATGACAATCTGTTTTGTGACATCCCTTACCGAAAATTATTTCTACTGCAAATTTGCCGTAAGTTTGCTGCAAATATGCAGCAAGCATATAGCTTGCAGGAAGGAGTTGCAGAAGTTTGCAGG
>LD345464.1:70245-83266 GCA_001465055.1 Ptychodera flava
GCTGTCAGATTCCTCATGTGCTATTTATAGCAATTATGCAATCTGTGTAAACAGTGCAATGAAAGTGTTACATGATTCCTTATAATGCTTTTGATGACCTTGAACTTAATAAGTTTCAAACATTTGTCTCTTCCATGTGCTTTCTCTGATTACCTACAGGTTCAACTTATTCAACAGAACTTATTTGCAATGTTAATTTGAAAGTTAAAATGTGCTTGAAAATACTGATAACGATAACCAGCTGAAGATTCTTTATAACCTGACAGATATGCTGTTTTTTTATGACGTAAATCTTGATAAGCAAGTCTTGTTTTCTTGAATTAGAATGTAATTAACTCTCGTTTATTAGCTACTATAGACTAATATAGTCTATAGAAGCTATTGGGATGGGTATCCGTCCTGCGTCAACCGTCAGTCTGTATGTATGTATGTATGTATGTATGTATGTATGTCCGTTTGTGAGGCGTCCGTCCACTCTAATATCTTGAGAACTGCAGTACTTACTGATTTGATATTTGTTGTGTAGATAAAATATATGATTTTGAGAAACTATTTTTATTAATTTTTTGATATTGTTGAAAATATGCAAATTAGCACCAAAAAAGACGTTTTTGGTAAAAAATCTTCTTCTTCATAACCACTGGTCAGACAGCTTTGTTATTTGGTATACAGGTCCCTAGGGGTAACCCAACTTAGATTTGTTAAAATTGTGATGAAATATGCAAATCTGTATTTTTAAGGAATTTTTTTTCCATTTTTGGTCAATCCATCCTGAAATGAGCTATCAAAGATATCCACCTTCTTCATCAATACATGTGTCACAAAAGGTTATTCTCTACATAACACAGCAGAGCTCTGTAAACTGTTGGGTCGCTTGTTTTTTCAAAACTGCTGGTCAGACAGCTTTAATATTTGGTTTACAAGTCCCTAGGATGACCTTAGTGAGATGATTTCATACAGTCAGGAAATACTTAATTTTGTATCCATGTCTATAGTAGCTTCAGGGACTTTGGCCCTATGTTTTCTTCTTTTCACAAAATGTTTACTTAATGTGGCTGTTTCTTCACTGTGTGTGAGAATGATAAGATCATGCTGTTATCTCTGTTGTGTCAACACTGCATGAACTGTATTTCCTCTGGGTGCAGTTGAGGTCACCACTTATGACCTTTGACCTCAACATAGCGTTTGCCGTGCTCAGATTGTAATGTTATAAGTACATGTCTCTAACCCTCTCAGGCTGAACAACTAAATCCCTTCATACAGTATAAGGGTAATTTAGATGTGTTAGCAGAAAGTCAGGCCTGAAAAAACTGGGTAGCAAGCATTTTTATTGCTGTAAAACTGTAGGCATACCTGAGCTTTCAATGGTTTTTATAGGGAAACTGTTTGAATCACTGACTTAAATATACCTTAGTCACATCTCTCTTTTTGTAGAGAACTGACTTAAGATATTAGAGAAGCATAAGCTAATTTAGAATTTGCTGAGCTTTCAAGTACTCACTTCATGAATTGCTATAAATGCAATTTCTCACTTTGTGTCTTAATTTGTCTCTTTTCATAAAATATTCAATAAAAATGTTCATGATTGTATAAAAAAATATACCAAATTTTTAAATACATCTATAGTCTTGTCATATTGAAAGGACAACAACTGTAACTATTGATAATATTTGTACTGCTATTGTTTTGGAAAACACAAGCGTTTTCTGCTTTTGCTCCCACTGTGTGTTGAATGCAAAGTATTCACCTTGCAAACACAAGCATAATGTACACGATGCAAATGTTATTGTTGACAAAATTGGTTGAACAGTAGTCCAAGCTAAATTTCAGTCTTCAACAATATTGATGTTATACATATAATTTGTGTGAAGACAAGTTGAGTATCAGGCATTCTGACATGACTTTTGGTGAGGAACAAAAAACTGCACTTTACAAACAACAAAAACTATTTGTACAGGTATACAAAACATCAAAAGTGACAGCTACTGGAGCTTAACTTGTATTTTCTGACAATAGCTATGTTGTAATGGAGTGTGTGCTGTTATTATCGAATGATATCTGAAACTAACACATTTTGTAGTATATTCTTGCATGTGTATGTGTTTGTGCGCATATGTGTGTGTGTGCGTGTGTCTGTGTGTGTGTGTTTGTAACATGTCAATAGTGCAAAGTTTATACAGAAGGACATTATTTATGTGACCCCTCTGATGTCATTACATTTGCATACAGGGTTACAAGACTACACATCATTTCTTTCACTGAGTACAGTACTTGATTTCTGGGATGCGATTGGACAAGATACAATACGGAAGTACATGCATGATATGGCCAAACAGGCTGGTATGAATAATCTCCCTCTATTAATTGCTATGTCTAGTTACCTTGGCTTTGACAATATCATTCATCAATCTTTTGCACTCAAATATCTGTTGATTTGGTTTTGTAAACTTTACTGTTTGTCAGAAATGCTGTGTTTCCCAAATTTTGCCGAAAATGCTTCAAATTTAGCTACATATCCTTTCACATTGCAACATATCCTACAGTTTAATCTATTATCCTGTTCTGCTTTACATTTCCATGCTTCACATTTGCCATGATTAGGTGTTGAATGTCACAAAGTTTCTTTGAAATTGATCAACATGATTAATATTAAATTACCCTTCTGTTTCTGTTTTCTTACTTTGCAATCCCATATAGCAAAGTTTGTCTCTAACATTGTTCATCAAAACTTTGCTTTTTCTTGGTGTTCATAAAAATATAATCTTCATCTGGGGAGTGCAATTTAAATATTGTTTTGTATGTGGTTTCATTTGCTCAATTGGTACATCTTTGACTGCATAACAGCACTGGTAAAGATGCATTCACTTCTCTTGAACTCAAATAACTCAATTTCCACTCCATTTTTTCACAGCTGACCTTTTGGTCAAGAATTGGAATACTGATTTGCTGGCACCTCAAGACATGTTTGGTAAGTAACACATTAAAGGAGTAGAGTCTGTGACCATATGCATGAATACGAACTACTGGAGAAATTTTCAGGTACCAGTAGTCTAGATTTGACTCTTTTCTGTACAGCCTTCAAACTTGAAAACCTTTATTCTTTTATGGAAATTCTCAAAATATGATAGCAGGTCAACAAATGTTCTTTTCAGAATGTAATTTAAATGAATTCCATTATAGAGTACTGTAAATTCAAATATTGTTGTGGTGTACTTGCAATTCAATTTTCTTCTCCCCTAGAGTAATACTGTTATCCTGTTCTGTTGCTGCAATCCTTATGAGTCAACAAGATAGTGTTTACACTTCAAACCCCCTCCTCCTGTATTGGATGGTCTGGTTTTGAAATTGAAAAGCAAATGCACAAATTTATTGCATTTTGTATTTCAATCAGAAATCCTGTAAAATACTTTCATACTGCATGTAATGTAAACAGAAATGACTACTCACAAAAAGAGTAAATTGTGGAGAGGATCTGTGATTGTATATTTCATATACAAGATATGGGGCTCAATACTCTAAATAGCAATTTGTCATTGACTGCTGTTTGCATGGATCATAGTGAAAATTGACGCATTAAAATTTCATATAATAGACAGTTCAACGAGCTTGTTTGATGAGCCAATTATATTAATGTTTAACGAGTGATATATGATAGGGAGTATGTGCATCACGGTCCAGGTGCTTCACCTTGCAGTCAGAAATATTTTAACTATAGCTTGGTTATTGAACCACTCTTTTTTAAGGGTAGGGATTTGGCTAAGTGGTTTTGACTGTGATATCTTTGTTAGGTGACTAGGTGCTGAATGTTGTGAGTTTGAATCCCATCGACAATTTCATGAACCATTATCTATTAAAGGAATTTTACATTCATGTCCTCGAATTCCTCTCAATATTTTTCCATAGGTTCAATGGTATTAATTCGTCTGCCAGCCAAGCTTTACAGTCACCATAGTGATTACAATCTAGCTGAGTCTATCCAAAACCAGTTGTTCAGTAAATTCAATATTGAGGTAGGTGCTTGATGATAGACTGACATCATGAAGGTCATTTAAGTTATCAAAGCCCCATCTATAATTTCAGGAGATGAAAACTCTTTCACAAATATCCATAATAACTGCATTAACTAGGGCAAATTAGCAGTTCGTCAGTTAACACTGTTAAATCAAATTTCCATTTGTACCCTTTCTTTGTGTAATGGTTCCAGAGTGATTTGTTATACCTCATGTAATCCACTTCTTTACAAAGGAATGAACAATATAAAGTATTATACTTTGAATTATTGCTATTAAAAATAAGGAGATGTTGATATGACTGAGATACCCTTATTTGAAGTTTCACTTATAAAAGTATAAAGTTTTGGAAAATTTCACTGGCATATAAATATTCACCAAAGTGGAGTTGACCAGAGCATGTTCTCACCGTGAAACTTTTCCTCCATATCTTCCAGGTCCCTATCAAGGTCGTTCAGGGGGCACTGTATGTGAGAATATCAGCGCATATCTATAATGAAATTGAAGACTACCAACAACTCAGTGATGCAATACTCAAACTTATAGAAACTCAACAGTAGAGTCATAGCAACTCAGCTGACACTGTAGAAAACTGTAATGTTTAATCAGGGGTGAAGGAAATCCAGTGGTCTGTCTAAGACCACTGAATAATTGATCAAACGAATGAATACAAATGCACTTGTTAGCTAGACTTCCAGTGGTACTGGTCCAGAGAACATCACTGACAGAATAACTTTGATCACCCCTGATTTAGCAGCCATTTAGTCATTTACAGAATACGAGAAGGGAAGGCTACCGTTTACCAGACTTTGATACTGTGTATGGAGAATGATGTGTCTATAAAAGAGGAACAATGAGGCTATTAAACAAATTGACAATCCACATGATGTAAAATTCTCCACTTTTACTTGTAAGAAATAAAAAATATATGAGACCTTATACAATTGGAATTTTTGGGCTTTAAATAAAAATGTCATGGAACAAAATCTCCATCAAGGAATTTTAAGTTGTATAGGTGGAAAGTAACAATACATAGTCAATTATAATGGGAAGTCCCGCCTGTTAAAAGGTAATAAAAATAACACCAATGTCACTGTGCTCCTATTTTAGAAGATATTGTATATCACCCAGACATAACAATGGACAAGCAGTTTCAGATTTCACTGAAACTGAGAAAATAGGCCCCAAAATGTTCAATGCAATTTCCATTGTCACGAAAGAAAGTTTATGAAGGTCACTGCCAAGAAACGTACAAACCAAATTTGAAAGCCATCAGACAAGTAATTTTAGGGAGGTTGTGGTTTTGAATACAAGTGGACCAAACTTTAAGTAATTTCATTGTGGTCTGAGAACCTCCAAGTCAAATTTGAAAGTATCTGTACTAATACTGAGACAATAGCTGCAGTGGTTCTACAGTGTTTGCAATAGAAGAGACATACATAGATGCAAATGCATGCAGATACCCATACACACTATAATCTTTCTTTACTTTACACTGACAAGGCAGTCAGTACCTAGTTAGCATATATTTTATGCTCGTGGTGTGTGTAACTTCAAGTCAAGATCAGTTTCGACACACATTCTTTATGATAGTTTCTAGAACCAAACAATGCAAGTGATGTCTCAAATGATGGCGAATTGACAAAAATCATTTTGGCCGGGTCAGTGGAGCCTATTTGTCTCAATATGAAGTATTTTCACATAACCCATACATCGAATGTCACACTCCTAATAAAATTCAATGGTATTACAAAGTGTGTTGTTCCACAGTTACCATGTCCCATAATACTTACATGATCTTCAAAATCTGACATAAATGAGTAACTTCATGAGGCTTATTCCATCAGGAAACCCGGAATTGAAACCATTGGGTAGAGAGTATAGGAGCGGCGTGCGGGATTGCTGGATAGCTGAATAGTCCCCTAAATAGTTAGGTAGCTAATAGCTACGTTAGCCATAAAAATAGCTTACGTTTAGCTGTTTGTGGCTTTCTAAGCTGATATTAATTTCCACAGGACACTTTTAGCTGCTAATAAACGAATTAGGTAGCTATTCAGCTAAAATAAATGATTGCGCTGTTGAGAACACGACCTATACACCTAGTCATTCAGCTACACCCGTCAGATCATCTGACACTTAAACTAAATAATCTGATAATCGTGCGAGGTAAATATTTAAAGAGTCTGAAAACACAGTGTTTTCCTGAAATCAAGGGGGATAAGGACGTTTGTTTATACAATTGTGCAGAGTACATAACTTTTGAGCTCGAGAATAAAGATTGCAATGATAGTTTTTAAACAGTGTACGCGTGATACAGTACCCAGTCACGATTATATGTTTCGGAATCGGAATGGCCATGCTAGTCTATCAGTAGAAACGGCATGAAATTTGAAGGCAGTGTGCTTGATGTATTGCTATCTTGAAGATGACTTTATTCTAATTTACAAACGTTGATTCGTGTGTCTTTTTCACTTACTAAAAGAAACTTTAATCTTTGTGTTCGGAACAATTTTTGTCATTTCGTCTTTTTTATGAATTTTACTGATTTCTACTTGCGTTCAGATATAATATTTCCTCAAAATAGCACACGCGCCTTGAAATTATCATTAAGTTGAAAACTTAAATTGTCCATGGCTAATCGTTCGAGCCTGCTTTGACTTTACTATACACGTGGTCTACTTTGTGGTAGAGCGTTTCGACTTTACAATATATGCAAGTGGTTTACATTGTGATGGAGTCGCTATGGCTTGTCCACACCTTTGGGGTTCACGCCCTTTCCCAGGTACTAGGTGCGCATGCCTGGTCAATTTTAGCCATCTATGACATCATCCTTTTTGGGGGTAATATTTGTTGGAATTCCCCAGCAACATTAAAAGGACGTGTGAACGGCGAAAGTTGTACCATTTTTGGATGCACCAGAGCGTAAATGTCTTGTCGGAAGGTGGTCTTTTGACTTTTGAAGATAATTTCATCGTCACAGAAAGGTAAAATATGATATGCACATGTATTTGTTTTCATAGTTTAGTTCTAGCCCCAATTGTATGTGATATACTGACGGCTCCTTTAAACGTCAAAGCTTAGATATCCATGATGTAAGTTTCAACAAGATTGTTTTATGTATATTTCTCTTATGTATCGGATGTCTGACCATCACAGTCAGCACATTTTTAAGTCTAGTGTTTACCTGTTTTATTATCAATAGGCCATTTCGGTATGCCTTACGTTATCTGTTCTGGCATCCAGCCGAGAAGCCCAGTACAATATTCACTATTTCCACACCAACACTAAGAACATATTTATGTACGCAACAAATTACTTTCTCGAGACTACCAAAGTGAATATTTCTGTCGTCCTTAAAACCGTCGACAAAGCGTAGATCTGAATTGGCTGACACTTATCATGTTTAACGTTATGGTAGTCAAGTTCATTGGCAGAGTTTGAAATGATTTGCAAAAGGCTTGCTGTTTCTCGCTGTTTTCTCGCTGTACTCGTGTAGTATTCTTCCTTTGTTCGGTTATGTATCAAGATATAAAGTGACCCTTACAGTGTAAAGTCTGACACTTTATTTTAACTGCCCTGGAAAGTCATTCGCGTTCTTTGTCCTGTCCTTTATGGTTTTTAGAAATATCCAATATAACAATGTAAAAAATCCTGGAAAAGTCCAAGCTCCTCCTTTGAAATCTTCCCAATGCTCATGATCCATGATTATATATAAATGAAATCTTTAAAGTAGGTTAAGTGCTTGCCATGGCAGACCCCGTCATGTCGGTATATACCAAAACAAACACCCTCGCCACGATGACTGTCAAATATTTACTAATATTCACCAGGTTTGCAAACAGAACTATTGAGTTCTGTACGTCTGTACCATGTATAACACCAAATTGCCAACACCTATGTGAAACGGCTTGTCTCTCGCAAAATTGTGAAATGATGTACTATAAGGGATCACTTGATCACGTAAACTTTGTTTATAAAACAATATGCAGCAAATCGCATAATCAATTATAAGCAAGAAATTTTGTTAAAACTTTAAGATCAACATGGCATTTGAATAAAACAAAATGGTCCATGCTCTCAGTTGAAAACTATAAAAGGATAAAAGGCCGCTTTGTAAGAATCTCTGCAAATTAGCAAAAGCTGCAACTTCATTTCATATAACACATTTTATTTATTTATACAATTTTTAAGCCCTATTACAGGGCAATAAACTGTGACTGAGGCAAAAAATTTTCAAGTCGCCCCTCTATATGATCTTTTTTTTTCAAGTCTCCCCCCTTATTATCATATAGCCACATTCTCATTAGGGATGTGCGTAAAGAAAAAAATAAACATGTATTGGGCAGTTCAACTCGCAGATGTTCAACACTATCTGTTATTAGCAGTTTGTAGAGCCATATTCCTATAAGGCAAGTTCTTAAATTGATTCATTTTTAAATGTATCAGTAGATTTTTTGATTTATCAGTTGAAGCTAACTTGAGTTAATCCAACTCTGGTCAGGTCAATGGCACCTGCTGAAGAGCATACAAAATGACAATCATGAAATTAAAGAGTATGCAATTGTGAATTCTGGCTAATTGCCATATTGTAAAAAACTGAGGACAGTGACCTACTAAAAATTTCTCTTAAAATTCAGGACATAACATGACTTTGGTGCTACTTAAAATTGACAATACTTGAAGGTTAATCTATTCCATAAAATAAACGTTTTCATCTCTAAACTTCTGGTGTAATAATGGCAAATTAGGTAGAAAATAATAAGTCCATTCAGTCACACACTTTTTCATTTAAATTAGAGTCTTTACTGTTCAGAGTTTTATTTTTGTGTTATTTTACGAGGAGAATGTGAAAAGTTAGAAAATAAATCATGGTGACCCCATCTTTTTTCTTTAATATTTGATTATTCTCATATGGAGGCATCATGGGCCAGTGGCTAGAGCAGTGGACTCACGATCAAAGGATGGCGAGTTCGAGCCCCGGCATGGCTGTGGTGTAGTGTCCTTGAGCAAGGCGCTTTATTCCTCATGTCGGAATGGTAGGACATGTGCGTTTAGCTCTGCTGCGCTTATTGGCTGCACATGTGACTGTTGTTTTAACTCCCCAGGGAGTTGAGTGGTATCATATTAGGTCCAGTGACCAGGGGTAATAATAATTGCAAAGCGCCTTGATCACACGTACTTGTAGATATGTGCGCTATATAACAACCCAATACTATATGCCAGAATTCAAAAATCCCTGATAACTTTCAAGTTTCCTGGTCTTCCATATCATGTGTTGCTCGCCGGTCTGATCTTATGTATATTTCACAGTCATGAGCGTCATTTGACCCAAAATCTTCGTCAACATCATCAGAGTCAGAGCTATCTCTGTCACTGCCGGTATGCAGTGACAGTGACACTACAGTAGCAAAGCAGTGGCAGTATATAAACTTTGATCATATTTCGACAATATTTTTGGTCAGTTTATACAACCGTGTTCTTGTTCTACTCCCTTCAGCATGTTGAACTTTCCAGTATTCAGCTTACAAACACAGCTTGTCAAGAATGTGTACAGTGCATTTGTATCACTGACAAATGACTTTCAGTCTGGACTCTAATCCAATTAGCATCCAATACATATTTATATGTACAAGCTTTGTCGACAAACTAAACATTGTGTGTTTCAGCATGCTGTTGGGAGACAGAAAGAAACGGTATTTGATATTGCATAGAAATATTGAAAAAATATCAACGGTTGCAGCGTCTGCCCCGTTACTTGGCAAACTTGTTTGGTTTACTTTACGAAAAATCATACATGTTTAGATTTTTTCAATATAAAAGTCATAAAATGGGACAAAAAGTTTCTAGATTTTGTTTAATTATTACCAACATTAGAACTATTGAATTAGATTAAAATGTTATTCATTTTTCATTTAATTACCTGACAAACCTTGGAATCGGAAAATGTAAAGGTAACAGGGAACCAAAAAACTTTCAGGTCCCCCCATAGGCAATGCAAAACTTGAATGTTGCAATATTACAAATTACTCATAAAAACATATGTGTAACTTAAAGAGAATAGTAGATGAGATTACATTTGCAGATTCAATCGACATGACTTCACCATCCAATTATCCTAAATTAGTTCCAATCGTGTTAAAGGTAGCATGACGCTCGACCTATCTCGCAATAATTAAGTAGCGAGGAGTTTCGAAAGGGATGAAAACTTCTCTAAATCTATTGAATGAGTTACATGATCTAGTACTAGTGACAAAATGAAATTAGTTCGATACCCGTCTGTCTGCAGGGCAAGTCAATCATGCCAACCGTATCACGTTGATGTCGTTATCTTACTAATTTCCGTACATGTGATTTACGTCGGGTCAATTCATTTTGTTTCATTCTTTTTTATTTGGGTCTAAATAGTGCAAAGGTTAACAGTGAAAAGGTTTAAATTCCCTGTAAAGGTCACCAGCATATCTACAGGTAAACAAAATTGCAGCGATGACTTGTCTTATGAAACGCCATATCTATAAATGAATAATGATTTACACACTTGTAAATACGATCGTCGGTATCTCCATTCGATTCTCGGGAAAAGCTATAGTTTTAGCGACTTGAAATTTCGTTGGACAAATATGCCTTCTATGTTTCCATGTCTGGATTTATCGGGTCACCTTTTGGTAAAAATAACGTGCGAGCCAGCACGGCATCGATCACAACAAATTTGTTTGTGTCGCGACGCCTGCATGTATGAACGGTACTATCGTACGAAAAAAGTTCCGGTTGATGACGTACTACAGGGGTAATTCGGATTTTTTATCCGTCCTACGTCACACAGGTACAGAATCGGGCCAGTTCATGTGATAAATATATTCATCACATTCTTCTCATTTACTTATTTTTATTCGCTATTTCCCAGATGATGTCGGAACCAACCACTGGTGATGATATTGAAGAAACTAATATCATGGCAATGCCGGAACTATCGACTGATGATATTGAAATAACTAATAACAATATCCAGATTACATCTGCAAAGATAGTCGACACAACGCAGCAAGGGAAGGTAAGTCCCCTTTGGAGAACATTTAAAAATGCTTGGCGTTCAAAATGCTTGGTGTTCAAAATTGTACACAGTTTGAAATAATATAATTTTGTTGGGATTATTTATGAAAAGAAGATAAGGGAATTGACACTGCAAACATTTTTCTCACAGCAAAAGATTATCAAGAAAAGGAAAGACCTACTTTGATTAGCATCACAATTGTTATTTTACACATTTGTCTCATATTTTTGTTTTACGTGTTAGTCAGTTTTTTTTTAAATCAGAATACATACTATTAGTTTTTATCGAAGTTTAAGTTTTGTGATAATTTGAAATTCATGCGCACATTTGCAAATGCACATTTTTAAAGAATTTAGATTCCCTCGCTTTATTAAGCATATTTAATTAAAACTGGTTGAACAATTATTTTGAAGTTGGAAGACTTTACAGTTTTAAAGCTAAACGGCAGCTGTTGATAATCGCACTGATACCAACTTGTGAGTGTATTGTAATTGGCATTAAAACTGTGAAAATCACACTGCGACACTTTTAATAGGACATAATTGGAACAGTATACATACTCTGAATGGCCTTTTACTAAACAACTCAGATTTATTGGTGAGAATAGGCCATTTACATGACCCAAGAGTGACCTTACATCCTGGTATTTTTGTCAGAATGGTGTAATACAAAAAATTCTCCTTTTTCAACAAACAAAACCGAATTTTTGTTCAACAAGCTGTTAAATAATTGAAGGTATAGTTGACTATTGAGGAGTTCGAATTCAAAATGGCAAATCAATAGCGTAACAAATATGCCATGATGAAAAGGTCAAACAGAGGTCATAAAAGTATTGCACACTTTATTACCATGCTCTGTCTCTAGCATTTTAATAGGTCGAGCTGAACCAAGTGACTGACCACAAATACACAGTAATGCATGGTTTGTTTATATGTCCGTGAATATGAATAATAAGATTAACAACTCAAAGTATCGTAATTTTACAATTTAAACGTAACTTGTGATTTGTACAAAGATCATAATCAATCACAAAATAAAAAAGAGAACTTGTGGGCCAAGTGGAGATACTTTTTCCTGAAAACATCTCCGGATTTGCCAAATTTTTACACCGCGTGTAACAGTGCGTCACCTATTGCTCAGTAGTGGGGCCGTGTTGTCGTAATTGCGTGGAAAATGTTTGTAAATTTTGACGTTTATCTTGGGTTTGTTAATAATATAATGGGAATAACAGACTCCGCGCTGACCATTAACATTTATTTATGGGCGCGGGGTCGAGGAAAGCCTAAATTAACGGGCTCGACAAGCCTCGCTGCCCATAAATAAATAGTGCGTTGCCCTTTATTTTTATGATGCATTCAATGTGAAAAATGGACGTTTTTACACAATAGTGAACAAACAGCAGATTCTCTGAAACACAATAATCGCTCAACACCGGCACTTTTTTGACTTTCAGTCATAGTATACTGTTACCTGACTCACATAGAATCTTCAAATAGGAAAAAAGGGTAAAACTTGATATAATTGTGAACATGAATATATTTTTGAACTTTATCCATGAAATCTGTATAATTGCCTTTCAACTTATTTTATCAGCTTAGTGTAGATCCATTATAAAAAGACTTTTACCTTATGAGCTGCTAACGAGTTATTTGGTCCAGACGAAGGGGATTAGGGAGGGTAATTAGATGTAAACTTTTATTCTCTGAAACACTATGCAGAGATAGCAAGGGTTAAATAGGCACACACGCGACATAGGTTAAGCTTGTATAATGATCATATTCATAACGTATAGACGAATGATGTCTCCAGTACCCCGTGGCTGCACCAGCTCACCGATCTACACCACACCAGCCACAGTGTACGGTGGCCCAAAACTACCTGTTCTCCGCATTCAAAGTCTGCGTCGCAATCAAATGTTTTTCTCTCACATATGTCTCCGCATTCAAAGTCTGCGTCGCATTCA
>LD345464.1:107934-120293 GCA_001465055.1 Ptychodera flava
GCAGTCTGTGTTGATAAAATATTACAGTTCAGTTTACTTGCAAAGAGATTACAACAACATTCCCATTGTCACTTCACATGTTTGCTAGAGCTGTGTTTGAAGGGAAATCCATGTGGAATTTGCCAGCTTACTACCTGCAACAGTATTACTGTTAGTGTTATTTACTAGAGCTTTGGTAGGTTGCAGTCAGGGTCAGTAGACTCGTGGAAAGTCCTTTAATTTCAAAGGCTATTAGAAAGGCTTGGAAAATGAAATATAGTCCCTGAAAGACCTGGAAAATTGATAATCCAACCGCAACTTCCAAAACTGACAAGATGATCACCCACAATATTATAAAAATGAAAGCTAAAATGGTATACTGGTATTAATGATGTCTGGAAAATAGTTTTTTTGCCCTAAAATTGCTGAAAAAGTCCTCTAAAGTGCTTGAATTTGAAGTAACAGTGAGTGTATGGACAGTGTACAATAGTTACTGAATATCTTGACCAATCTGTTGTTTTAAACAGCATTACTGCAATGCTTCATTGCCAAAAAATCTCTTGCATTTGCGTTTACGTGTGTTCCTTGAGAGCCTTTATTATGGAGTCAATGCCAGTTCATATTTGTGAATGTCAATTTAGCCAATCAGTTGAAAGATAATTATCACATGTTTGTCTCATACATAACATGTGACCTCTGACCTGACAGCATCTTTATTCAGAAAATACTTCAGAACAACAAGAGGAGCTTTCTTCTCTGGTTCTTGCCAAACATACAATAGATATTTGTAGCAGTGCAGTTATGATTTCACGTTATTCGTCAATTTTCAGGCCAGACTGGCAATCCTATTTTGATGTCTGTTGTACATATGCAAGGAAACCAGGGTTTTTCACCGGTACTCCAGAAACAAGGCCCTTTTATGAACTGGGTAAGTTTTTGTCTGTGCTGATTATGCTGTATGAAGTAATCAGTCTGTATGTCCACCCTGTCCATAGATAGTGACTCATATATAGAACAGCATAATTTAGTGGCAAAGTTTTAACTCAATAATTGTCAACTCAAATCTTCAAGGTACTTGTCAATCACTTTGTTCATGAAAACATTGAATTCATTGTGTCTCACTGTAAATGTGATGAGTACAACTGATTATAAATAGTGTTACCTGTAACTACCCTTGCATCAGTCAAAGGAAAGATTCTCATTTTGAAAGTAATCTAGTGTCTTTTTGAATGGTAACCTTATTGATGTGAATTCTGCATTCTTATTCAGTTGATGATGTGGAACAAGCTGAAAGCATTGTTACAACTTTAGAACCTGACAATATATACTCCCAAGGAAACGCATTGGCACTTCTTGAGTTGTTGAAAAAGTTGACGGGTAAAGATGATCCAAAGGTAAAGTATATGCAAAGCTAGTTATCCTTATCTTGATGGTCAATCTACCGGTACCTGACATTTGAAGAATTTTACTCTGTAAGTGTGTGTGTATAAGTGTTTGTAGACGTACATCTAGCACATGTCCTCCAATCATTTTGTCATAGGAGGTTCCTAACATGCATTAAATGTAGCAGCGTTATCACAAACATAAGCATACCTTGCAGTGTATGACAATTATTACTGTTCATCTTGCATAAATTTTTTAGCATTAATGAGATTGAAGGATATTGATCCACATTATCGTTTGATTGATGTGATTAAGTAGTTCTCATCTCTTCATATTAATGTCCAAATTGTCATTTTTGTTTGGGCTAAAACATCAAAATCAGTGCATGAAGAGGAGAAAAAACAGACTTTTTCGATAACAATGGACAAACATGTAGTATTGTACTCTTTTATAATTCTTTGAATTATCCATGAGATGTCATAGATGATTGGTTTGAATTCGAGACTTTTGTGTAATATTGATATTTTTTAAAACCTGTATTTCAAGATAAACTTATCAGGTAAATCCTCCAAATTCCCGGATTTGACTGACTGCAACAGATACACATGTATCATTTTATTATTTGATAATAATATCTCAACCAGGTCGTTTATGTCGGAGACAGCCTGAGATCTGACGTGTTCCCGATGGCTTCCCTCAACTGGTCATCATTACTCATCTTGGAAGAGATGCAAGCAGAGGGCTTAATTACAAATGGTGACAAAGAAAATGATGGATCAGACGGAGACACAAATAATCCTCCACCCAAGAGAAAGAAATATAGCGTGAGTGGAGAAGACTCTGAAATATTTTGACATTGATTACATCTTTTGTCTTTCGTTAAAATGTTAAATGCTGTATAGATGTGTGCTTTGTATGTAATATATCTGCAGATTTTGTACAAGACAGATTCATGAAAGTAGATGCAGTGTCAGGCACGGTGAATGATGTTACTGTCCAAACAAACTGATCATATAAAGACTACTCCCTTTTTTGTAAACGTTATCACTATGATATTGTGGTATAAAATGCACATACACATTTGTACATTTGCTTTGGTTATATTTGTGAATAGGAAAGATACTTTGACCTTTAAAGAGCCTTTGCAAAAGATTTACAAGTGAAAATAACCTTTACTGTCGTCTTTGCCATTATTCCAAACTCATTGTTTATTACAGAACTTGTAGTGAATTGTGTATACAGAGACATCAGTTTGAAGTGTCAAAATAATGTGTTATCCACTCAGAAAGATCATGAATATAGGCTCTCCCTGTTACAGCTTCCAGATGGATTGGAAATTGAGTATTTACTCTCCAGTAAGTGGGGGTCTTTCTTCACAACCAAGAACAACCTATCAGGTGATGACAAAAATGAGAATCAGACGGGGATTGCAGCCATGAATACTCTGTGGGGATACTTCATCAAGACATACAGTGCTATAGCTGTGCCTGGATTGGAATACATAATAGGTAATATATAGCATTTCTATTGCATACTCACTTGCATTGTAATAATCCAATCTGTTACTTCCAGTCTGATGACTTTCTGCCTTTTGAAATGGTAAATCTTAAGTAGGGGTTGCATAAATTTTGAACAACCAGACCAAAACTGCAATTTCTGCTCTGTATATCACCAGGGAAAGACGCTTATTTTTTTATCCACTTGCCCTTTGGGCAAATGGGGGGTTAAGTTCACTTGCCCGAATGGGAAAACCACTTGCCCAGTAAAATTATGTGGTTCGAAAAGCAAAATCAGTGACTTTTTATTTCACACACTTTATTTCAAAACCTTTATCATGTTATTCATCAAACTTCATGATGTAGTGAAAAATGTCAGTCACTCTCTCACTATTGCTGGACAGCTCATTAATATTCATGTTCATTAATATTCATGAACAATTATAATATTTAATATGCTTGTATGTTTACTTTCTTAGGGCTATAATAATGTAAAAACAATAAACAGCCACTTCCACTGTACCTTCGAGGTATTTTTTCAGTTTTAACTGAACTATACAGAAAGAAAAAATCTTTAGAAGTTACAAAGCCTGTTTTGAAGTTTCTGAAAAATAATGTACTTCTTTGTCATATTTTTACACTGCCTATATCATCCCTCACCACCATGGCACCATGAAGTTTTCATTACATTGCACTATGCATGTTTTTCTGATGAACTAGGTGGTCTTTTTAATGCTCATGCGCAGATTAAGTAAACTTTTAATCAACAACTTAGGGTATCAGCGAGTTTACGGTGTGATGCATGCTGAATTTCTGGATGTGAAATTCAGTCCGATTGCTTCTTGACAGTCATTTTAGAATGGGGAAAATTCACAAACAGAGAGGTTGGTTGCCACGGACAAGTAACTTTTGGCTCATTGACCTGAGAAATAAGTCAGTGCTCATTGAAAATTCAAAGACTGGACCCGTTGACACCAAAGCTTGCTTGTGACCATGCATGCTGTCATCTTTGCATGCAGTCTTTCAACAATGACCCCCGTGAATGCCAGTCACTGAACTGAACATTGCATTGTAGAGTACGTTTTAGTAAAAGTACTATTTTTGGTGCTAATTTTCGCTACCTAATTTTATGTTTATGTTTATAGAGTTGTAAACATTCATACAAAACACAAAAACTCCGTTTGTCTTTTTGATCGTACAGATATCATGACACCATAACCTTGTCTTGTGAGGGCAAGGAACTTAGTGGACGTACGCTCAACCAGCGTACGGTAATTAACTGATGGTATTGTTTATTGAAAACGATCATGCAATTTTGTGAAAAACTTTATGCTAGTTCACACAATGACATAAAATGGTTATTATTTGTTGTTTAAGTCGGTGTTCCCACATCAGAAAATCGATCTCATGGATTTGATATCTAGGTAATCATTTTGTCACCTGTCCCGTCGGGCAAGTGGCATCGGCGTTTCACTTGCCCGAAGGCGACTTTCACTTGCCCCGGGCAATCGGGCAACCCTTAGTGTCTTTCCCTGCAGTGAATCACATACATGTATGTGATTGTTTTTACTTGACCTTGATATGAAGTTGATAAATGTAATATTATAAAGGTATAACACAGACTTATGGGGAGTTCTAATGGAAGCTGGATCAAAATCAACTGCATCACACACATCTTATGCAGCAAAATTATTTTTAGACCTTGGATTAACAAAGTTTTGCAACTTTGAAATTCCAAGAAAAATCCTTTTGCATAAATTGTTCACATCCACTAGTCACTATCAACCCATATCTTGCCAAGTTCATCTGTCATTATCAGATAAAGTTTGTTAAAACCAGTGAGAAATAACTTGTCCCAAATGTTTTATTTAAACAAAGGCTAGAACATTTGATGGACTTATAAAAGCAGATACTGTTAACATTATTTTTACTGTCCTGACCCTCTAACACACACATGCCAAGTAAGTGGATTTTGCTCAATGCAGCTTTTCACTGACTTTGTAGATGGATAAGGGACAGGCCTGGCAAAGAAAGGTTAACGCTACATGCTGACCACAAGGAATTGTCAAAAAAAAACAAAACCCTAGTTTTCTAAATTGTTCAACAGCTTCTCACAAGTATTTTAAAGGACAGGAATTTTCCTTTTCTTTCACAGATCTACCACTTGATCACAAATTTCCAACATTCAATGTGGAAAAGAATCGTTCTGGCTTCTATCCAGCTCTTCCAAAGGCTCTGGCAACTCCATAACTCTCCAGGTGACAGGATGAAAAGCAGGAAGGACATATTCACAAAAAGTACATACAAATTTACCTTTTTACATGACATTATCCTGTGATTTTTACTGCCATAGCCATCAGAAATTTTTTTAACGGTTACATTAAGATATTTATACTGAAATAAATCTTAAAACAAGAAAAGAATCAAGAGACTTTTACGTTAAGACAATAGTCTGTGTCTTGAAAGAGGCACCAGCTAGCATGTTTTGTCCAAACTTTTAAGTTTCTCATGGTCAACCAATAGCTATGACCACTGACAAACAAGATGGGATACTTTCAAAATTTGTATAAATGGGCATTTATGATAGGCCCATATGGGCTGCATCTCTTTGACAATCCTGGATACCAAATTTTGTGTCATTTCTTTGTGTGTTCTTTGAACTAACCTGTTACAGATGTACAACACCACTCATATATAGCAGAATGAGCAAGTGAGTTTGACTGTTTGTGCTGTTTTTGACTGTCAAAAAGCTAAGAAATCATAGCACACAATATTCAAGTTGAGGGCATTTGGCACATACAGGTATGTTCCAATGGATTACAGGATTGTTTCTGTAAGGATTCTAAAGTGTGCATGCCCCATGTCTGTTATTTTACAAATTTGCTTTCAGGCAGCCATATGTGAATAAGACATCTTTTTATTGTAAATTTCCTAATGCACTTTCAGCCCATGAGTGGTTCGCAATTCTTATATGCACATTCTACGACAAGACTATATACATGAACAAATTTTAGTTTGAAAGGGAGTTATGGCAGAAATGCAATAAGATAGCAGCTCATTGGGCCTTTAAGGTTAGAATGCGCCTCAGGGACAGATATCTGGTCTCTCAAAAGTTTACAATTCTTTTCTGGTCTACCACTTGGGGGGGGCTCATTTCAAAGCTCTTGGACAAAAACTTTCACTGTCTCCGTTTTTCAAAACTTGAAAATTATTTTTTTTCCAATAGAGCTAACAAGGGATGTGGCCATTTTGAATTTCAAATATCAGTAAATGTTAGGCAAACTTTGCATGGTGACCCATGAAGTTTATTGTTTAGTGAGAGAATGCTTGAATGTATCACTGAGTAAAGTTTCACTTTCGAGACGTGAATTATCTTCAAACATGGTGTTTTACATAAAATAAGTACTGATAAACCTGTTGATATTCAACAATTTTAATATGTTAATGAGGGGTTTTGAGAAATGTGCACAAATGGACATTCATTTAGGTGGACTTCACATTTAATTACATTTTGCTGAACCAAAAAGTGTTTTTATGAAGTCCAAAGATAAAATAGTCATTGTTTATTGTTTATTTGTATGATCCATTCATTTCAGCTGTGTTCTGTCATAGGAATACAGGGTAAAGAGGTATTGAAGTATTGAAAGTTATTGTGTATTTTTTGATATATCGTTCATATGATTGTTGTCTTCCATAAGTTTGGTTATGACAGTAATTAATGTTTTTTAACATAACTCAGGAACAACCAATAAAAGTTTTTTATGTGGGTAAATGTTGTGTGACTTATCTGATGATTCAGTGAAGCAGCAAATACTAGCAATCATATTTTGTTTATTGAAACAAAACAGCCCTGTCAGATTTAAATACTGAGGATGAAAAGCTTTAGAAAATTTATAGTGACTTCACAAATACCCATGGCATAGACCAGTGACAGATTGAAAGATTTGGAGATCGGTAGAAATGTGTTGAATACATAGATTGCATTCATTCCTTTCAAGCTCAGACTGAAGATTTTTCAATAAAAGTAGGTTCAGTATGACATCAAAACAGATCCAATTATCAGTATCATTTGAGGTAGATTACTTACCTGGTCCAAAAAACACAATAAGAACACACGATCATCTTGAACTGCTCTTCAGTGGTACCAAGTTTTGAATGTTACTGCCAATTTTTCTTCCTCAAAAGCAACATTCGTTTAGTTAAAAACGTTTTTTTTTTAAACCAGTGACTGCACAAATTGCACAAATAACCTTATTCCTTACTCAAAAAACTTCATTGTGTACACAAACCTTTGGGAATTTATTTGTAAAAAGTAACGATAACCTTGTCTTCTTCCACCATACAGAAGGGTTAAACCTATGAACTTAAGTATTTAGAGTGTTGACAAAAAGTGGTAGGTGACAGGGAATTCATTCACATTTGCAGAGTACATTCAGCAGATACATTAATCATGTGAAGACAACATAGCGTTTAGACTGTCATTACAACGTGCATTTTCAATTGGAATCAGACTGTGCAGTCCTACAAGTTCAACTTTCAACCAGATATTTTCTCTACTTTTGAAGCTAAAAGTGACCAATGTGAACAAGTCAATGGCACAAGCAATTCAAAAATTCACAAAAAAATATTAATGACCTCGTTTTTACTTGTTTTGAATCAGCAAATATTGCTATCGAAAAAGTACGGGTCAGAAGAGGCCCCTTAGTTGCAGATCAAAAACCTTCATATTGAGAATAATGTTATACACAGTATATCAGAATGAATACTTTTATTGAAAATAATGATAACCTTAGGGGAAACTGTTTTTCAAAAGGTGAATGATTCCCGCCTCATTTTACAAGTCAGGACGGAGGCTGTTCTCAATAAAATGAAACATCTGGATCAGATCAGTGAGGATTTCCTGTGCTGTACCATTTGTCTGGAGCAGTTCAAAACTCCAAAGATTCTATCTTGCCTGCACACATTCTGCCAGCAATGTCTGATCACTCTGGTTGAAAAGAGTGGAGGATCTCTGATCTGCCCTGCATGCAGACAGAAACATATGGTGCCTGATGGGGGTGTGCCAGCCATCAAGGGTAACTTCTTTGTGGATAATTTGATCGAGAAATTGCGGCAGCTTTCAAAGGCTAGTGAGCAGAAATGTGATCTGATGTGTGAAGTTTGTCAGGAGTCGGAGAGTGAAGCAACATGGGTTTGTGAAGAATGTGAGTGTCACCTTTGCAGCAACTGTGCAAAGGTACATCAAAATCTACCAGCAACAAAGACACACAGCGTGCTGACTGTTGAAGAACATAAGAAGATACAGACCAGGCCGAAAGTGTTGCAAGCTGTTGACTATTGCACTGTCCACCTGAAAAATGAACTGAAATTCTTCTGTGAGACTTGTGAGGTCCCTATCTGCAGTGACTGCACGATTGTCAAACACCCCATACCAGGACACGTTCACAGAGACTTGACTGATGCAGCAGAGGACTATGTCAGAGACATGAAAGCAATGGTTGACAAACTAAATGAAAAGGAGCGAGAAGTTGAATCAAGTGAAGATGAAGCAAAAGATCTACTCAGTGAGCTGACTGCACAGCAGAATACAGCTGTGCAGAGGGTGAAAATGAAAGCGGAATACATGATCCAACAGATTCGACTTGAGCAGCAAAATCTGGTTGGACGAGTGCACATGAGCTATGAAATGAAAATAAAGAGAGCAAGTGTAGCTGTTGATGCAGTGGAACTGCAGCACGGCAGTATCAAGAGTACGTGCCATTATATGGAAACACTGATGCATCATGGGAGTGCTGCCCAACTTCTCTCCACAAAAGTTGATGTGGAATATCGCACACAGCAGCTGCTTGCCATGGAAAATCCAAAACAAGAGCGACATGAGAAAGTAGTGTTCCAACCTCATGAAATTCCCCCTGCCCACAGCATTTTGGGAGTATTGAAGTCTGATGTGTGCATTTCTCAGTGTTCTGTGCAAAATATTCCCAAGCAGCTCCTAACAGGTGACTCGGTCGAGTTACTGGTAATTACCAAAGATTCTGATGGAAATCAAGTCGTACCAAGACAACCAATGACAGCTAAAATAACATATCCAGATGCATCATGGGAAGACCTCATTGTGAATGATAATGGAGATGGAACACATGAGATAATGGTTCATGGCCAAAAAGATGGCAAATATCAAGTATCCATGGCGATAGGAAGTCAACCAATTCCTGGCACCCCTATCAGCATTCCTGTTGTTGGAGGATTGGTGGGTATAATTGGTCGCAAAGGAAGTGGTCCATGACAGTGCTATTACCCCCCAAAGTGTTACAGTCAACAAGTACACTGATTTTGTAGTAACTGATAGGGATAATGGCATGTTACAATGCCAGGTAGTTAAATCCTGAAATTTGACATTGTGGAAAAATTGCAGTCACAATTTAGCAATATGTACCGCATTTTCGCAAGAATATCATTATTGCGCATAAGCATGTTGTAAACACTGATTAGAATGCAGAGAATTTTTTCAGCATCTTCTGCAGAAATGAATACTTGTAGAAAATGATTCTTCTGATTGAAAATAAAAATTGATACTATAAAATCATTAATTTTCATGGGGATGTAATTTCACTATTTTGAGGTTTGAGACATTTCACTAGGATTTAACTTTCCTGTTTGTGCCAGTGAAAAATCTTTGTTAAAGGCAATACCGGTATATCAAGAAAATCTCACTAGTTCTTAAGTGTTTTTCACATTTTTTCCTACTGTTTGAACCAAAATGACCATATGTGTGAAGAACAGAAATGTTACCAAAGTTCCATAGTCATTTATGTTTATTCCCAATCTATATCAAATCCTTGGATAGAAATTTTTGATTTTCACAAAGCTGAGTGATTGCCTGCCACTGTCATAAGTTGTCACATAAGACAGCATGCATAAGCAAATCAGAAGACATTCAGTGCCATGTATAATGTTAAAAAATTTCATTTCCCAGAGAATTCCCAGTGTTACATACTGTACCCCATTCCAACCTACTTTTGGCATATTTGTGTTGGCACAGCTGTAACATGGCACCCGTTCATTATTCATTTTCCTCAAATTTGCATATACAGTTCCATTCTGGGCGTAATAATATTCATATATACAACTCCCAGAATAAGACCATTTACACAAACTAATTTTAGTTTATAGAAAGTAAAATCATACAAATTTTAAAAAGATTGTTCCTCAACCATTGACATGTATGATTTACAATGATAAACTTTTTGTTATTCAAATATTTACTATTTCAATGACAGATTCTACAAAGTAGACACAGAGGAGCATTCATTGAGATGCAGTCACATTTAATACATTTTACTGAATCAAAAATTGGTTTACGAGGTCTAAAGAAATAATTAACTTGTTTCTCGTTTATTTGGGTGATCCTTTTGCTTTCAATTGTATTGCTTTTATTTTCATAAATATGTGGTAAATGGGTGGTGAAGGAGGAAAAGTTATGGTTTCTTATTCCTATGATTATTTAATTCCATAATCGTGCTGGTGACATCGTTAATGTTTAATCGTAACTCAGGAAACACCAATAAAGAGTTTCTTTATGACAGGTGAATGTTGTCTGGATGCTTCTGATGGCTGAATGAAACAGTACATCAGTACAGGGGCATAAAATGTCAGAATTCAGAATTACATCATCAAAACCAAAATTTCATCAGGCCAGGAAGACTATCAGACTGGGAATCAAGAATTAAATAAATGTGTGAAGATGACATCACACAAACCATAGACCATACACCTTAGACAGGCCCACTGGTCACTTGACTCACAGTTACTCACCCTGTTCTTGGCTTTTCTCAGACATATGCAGTAGTTACTGGCTAGCCAAGCTGATGTTATCCCACTATTCTATGCTACAGTGCCAAAGTTTATTGCTTCAATTTCGCGATCACCTTATTATCAACACAGCAGTTTGTGGTAGTGCCCGTGAGTTAACTCTGTTTTGAGACTTTTATGCGAACAGACTCAGCAAGCCTATATGCAATTATTAATTATCAGATATTTCAGTCAGATTATTGATCCCTGAGGTGTATTCTGATGTAACATGAACACACACACAATCAAAGGACAATAACATGGCGGGCATTCACAACAATTTCAAGTGCAACAACTTTAGGCAAAGTATTTATGATGAAAATTTCTCTGAAAACTGTGAAAGACCATGCTTACAGTAAATCAAAATCAAAATGTGAAAAATCATATGGTACTGCCATAGATGTAAAATCTTTGATAAGATATTTTGGTTCTGTGATATACTGGAAAAGCATTGCACATCTTTGTAATATTCTACATTTGCGCCCTCAGTTGTTAGGGCACTGTCAGATGTGGAGCACGCCACCAACGTCAAAGCTATAAAATTCTGTTTATGTTCATTCCTTGAAATCACCACAATTTTATGCAAACATAGACTCTTGAAGGTGTATGGTTCAAATGGTCAGCGTATGACAGCATAACACATCCATGTTTGTGCGGTGCCAAGTGTTTCTTTTTTCCAAAGGAACAGCTTTAGTGCAGTCTGTTCGGTATTTCTATCAAATTGGCAAAAAAAACAAAAAACAAACAAACTCAGACTTTGATTCTAAATGAATCACACCAAACAAAAACCTTCAACTCTAATATCTGGAACTTGTCTGTTGAACTTCTTGCCAATTCTGTGACATCAGTAACCACATACACTTACAGAATACACCCATACTGAATTTTACTCACAATGGGCACATCAATTTTTATCAAATCCATCTTGGCCATAAAACAATCTGTGAGCAAGAGCTTGGTAACCTTGAGATGTCAAATATCTGTGGTGTTAGTATGAAGTGGTTGGCAAGGAGTGTACACTACTTCCTTCTTGAAGGTACACTGCCCAATTTAAAGTTGTAGTCAGGCTGTGGAGTCTGCAATGCATGAATGTCAATTTTCTATAACATTACTTTTTGTGTTCATGAAATGAAAAATTACAAATTCAAACACATCCATTGAGCTAGCAATTCAAGAATTTACACTTAAAATAAGAACGTTGTTGAGGTCATTGATCAGCAAACATTGTTAACAAATATAGGTCAAGCAAGACCCCCTGGTTACATGGCAAAAACCACACATTCAGAATATGTAATATACACCAGCAAATCAGTGTGACTTCTTTTTTATACATTGACAACAACCTAAGGGGGCGCTCTCAACACAGAGGCATTTTTCCTGTTTGATTTTCTTACACAATGGCGACTGCATTTACCAAAACGAAACTACTAGAGGAGATTGATGAAGATTTCCTGTGCTGTAGCATTTGTCTGGAGCAGTTCAAAACTCCAAAGATTCTATCTTGCCTGCACACATTCTGCCAGCAATGTCTGATCACTCTGGTTGAAAAGCGTGGAGGATCTCTGATCTGCCCTGATTGCAGACAGCAACATATGGTGCCTGATGGGGGAGTGCCAGCCATCAAGGGTAACTTCTTTGTGGATAATTTGA
>LD345467.1:0-13850 GCA_001465055.1 Ptychodera flava
TATGTATGCCAGTAATCTTTGTAAACTGCTCTTACTAGTTTTTCGGTGTCCTTGGCTAATACTTCTGAAATAGCATGTCCATGTGTCTGTCAACGGATAAAAAGTGTTAATGGTCCAACATTGGTTTGCATGAAAATTATATATTTAACATACCAGAACACAAAGGTTTGCAAGAGTCTAAATAGTTGGACACAAAAAGAAATTTGTAAAGCAAATCATAATCTATTAAACATATCACAGCATGGAGCTGATTTCGCTCTTTTGTCAAAAAATGTTCGTATATGATAGTTTATCATTTTCAGAGGCACCTATGTCAACATTTAAGACATAGAGCGATCAGAATAATGTTGGAGGAGGGGGAGAGAACGACGATCTTGGCGATATTGCAATGCTTTATGCGCAGCCGAACAGAAAGCCATTACATCAGGCCAGGACATACTTTTTCCTGCAAGTGGCTCATTTTTTGAAATTCTGTATGCATTTCTCGTTTCTCTGTTCTAATGCAGGTTCTAATGCAACTTAGATTTTTACATCAGCTCGAATTTTCAATATAACGGTAAGCCTAACTTTTTTGTCATTAAACATTGATTATTACAATCTCATTAAATTCGTTGCTTTATATTCATCGAAGCTTTAACGCTCAATTGCGTGTCTTTTTTTCTTCTTTTGTATTATATATTTTTTCTTAGTTCATATTAATATTACGTAGGGTGGTGGATCAAGAAATAAGAACCCTATAATATATAATGCATGTGAATATATTTTATTTTATTATCAATACATATCAATAGGTGAAAGAGTATTACGTAGATCGTAGAGGTTATTATTTTACAAAGTACTCAATATTGAAAGGGAAAATGAAAAATCTTGCTGTAGCATCGCCATTTGTCAATTTACTGTTACACTGAGGGAGTATCTATGACTAACACGCATTGTACGACCAGGCATTTGACTTCGAAAAACCCACATTTTTACTGAACATAAGATCACATTTTACGATGCGTATGTTATATTTAAGGATGTGTTATCAAGAAATTATGATAAATCAGACATAAATGCGGTTCCTTCTGTTGTGTGTTTAAGGCTTCCCATTGATTTTCATTTCCCTTTTTGTCTGGTTTTGTTGCATAGCCAGGGGAATATGATTCGCCACAAGAGCCTCCAAGAATGGTGAGCTGTTGTTTTATCTTGACATCTCTCTATGATTAAGTATATAAGGGATATCACTTTTATGCTGTATGTAATATTACCTGACTGTTCGGAAATCACAACGTGCGGTGCAAAGTAATTTAAGCCATGCGTCGATGACCCACGCAAGATTTCGAGTTTGACCTTATTTTGTCTTCTTCGCAAGTATGCAGAATGTGGTCGTCACTTTCATTCGACAAAATAATATGCTTTAAAATGACTTACCTTTTAACAATAAAGCTTTTATATTGAAGCATTCCTCTTTAAAAATGATATAAAAACAGTTTGGCTAGCACGAGCCTATTTGGTGTTTAAAATGGCATTCATTTACAGTCAAACTAAGAGCAGCAGCAAATTAAGTGACTGACTAAAAAAATTCAAACGACACGATGAAACCGGAAGTCCAGTTCACTGAACAACGTTTTTTTCCCCGCAACTGTGTCAAATGGTTGCATCAGATCTATGGATAAATACAAAGTGAACACCTTTTGACTTTTTTGTGACAGTACAAGGAAGAAATCAACGTCGAGGGTCTCACCTACGCTGACTTGGATCACGCTCCAGAGTCAGGAGATACTACACCAAAGAAACAACCAGAGGGGAAGCTGACTATACAACAGTGAATTTTAGTAGAACTGCCACATAATGAATGTGACTGCCAGAATTATCTTGTAGTCTTGAATAACACCATGCAGAATCATTTTGATGTTTAATTAACTTGCCAAATTTTGATGTAATTTAGCTCAGTCCTTACAATCGGACTTTTGTTCTACTGAAAATAAACATATGAGCCCTAGTAAGTAGATTTTAGATCAGAACACCAATTCAGCTTATTGTATGGTTCGACGGTGCGTATATTATCATATATAAGCCATTATGAGAATTTATTTACAATGTAGAAATTGGAGCGCGGAAACAATTAATTTATCTTAGCTTAAACGACGACGAAAGAATGTTTTAAGCTTGAATATCGAAGTTTCCTCGTTCCATAAATACCAGGCAGTGTCATGCTATGTGTCAATGGGGTTAGACTTTTTATGACTCCACAAAGAACAATTGTCACTCCTTCCTTGGCGCGACCTGTGTAGTTTAGGTCACTCATGACGCATTCAGAACTTCAGTTTCAAAAGACTTACCGAATAAATACCAATGCTACTGCGAAAGCTTGGGTTAATCTACATGTAAGCAATCAATCCCTCTACCTCAGTTTATGGATTGATCAAACTGAGACACACTTATAGCTTTAGTAGCAGCATCTATAATTTATAGCATTACAAGGACGTTGAATTTTGATTTCTCTTCAAATCAGTTGTTAAACAAAAGATTATATCAGGACAAATTATAATGTACAGAGAAGCATACCGATATTCTGAGTATCCTTTCCTCTCTTGCAATTCAAAATAATCTCTTTCAAGCAGAAGTACGACATGTCTGCAAAAGGTCAGAGATTTCATTTTGATTTATTGCTTGCTGGTGATACAGGGTACAGTTTAGGTTATATGCAGTCATGCAAATATTCTGTGCAACCACCTATCATTTTCCAGGTGTGAACGGTCAAACTGATAAATACAAGCCCTTTTGTGATGCGAGTGTTCAGTTTAGTTTGCAGAACTAAAATGCATAAACTAAAACGAGTATGAACATAGCTCATTCTAAATTGCTATAATGAAGATTTTATGACAAGTTCTTTTTATTGATAACCCACGAGGCAATGTTGTTTTCTCTTTTCGGTCTATTCAGGTCATGAATATGTAGGCGTTATAATTTTAACATTTTGGTGAGGAAGTGTATACCTTATAATACTACGTGCATGGGCGTTGACGTCGTTCTTGCTCTCAACGTTTCGACGTCAAACGTTCCATGTCAGCGAAGTCAAGCAGTGCCTGCCTGTGATATTGCAAATTTCCTCATCAAAACGGTCGGTGTAGCTGCAATAGTCATAGACCCTATATGGGCTCAACAATAAATTTAGGCAGGTCCGATAGTGCTAGCAAACACGCCAAACGTAACGCTGACACCCGAGTTCAAACAACTCGCCTTAGAAAATGCCGCGGACACGTCTGTGGAAATTAAAAGCGTTGCGCCTACTCACCTTTCTTTAAGCCTCCAGTGAGTCAATCAGGACACAATACAGGTAGAATGTGAGGACAGCTACTACCATACAAATAAATGTGTTCAATTCCAATTCCACGAAACGTATACAAACTCTAATGATTGCCTTTCGATGCAGACGTAATGTCAATCCCTTTCTTAGCGAAAGCTTAATCAGAGCATCCACTTCCGCCTATTTGGGTGTACCTGTTATTTCTTTCTAAATGGCTTTTAAATATCTCGAACAGGTCATCCAAATGGCAGCGCCAATTATTCATCTGGTATTTATCAGGTAGATCTGCCACCTACATGAAACATGTGGTCGGCTTTGCTTGCTTAAACGTACTTTGAAGGTCAACAGTCGTCAGTTTACCTGTGTATATAATGTTTACTATAATCACTACTTTAGTACAGCTATGGGAGACCACGATAGATATATTTTGTAATTGCACAATATACGTTGAAAAAAATGTCCAAGTTGAGACTCGATCTCAATTCATGTGTTTTTGTCAGGCGGTTATATCTTTAAAATATGAACGAAAAATTTGGCATTTGCGTGAGGCTCGTTTCAGCCATTTTAGCAGAGTCTGACGTAGTCACTACTAAAGGTTTATAGGAGTTTCAGGTTGTGTGGTGGTAAATAATACAGCTGTAATTCATCACCATAGCAACATGAAAGATCCCTTAACAATAAAAGTTGCGCTTGCTTTGCAACTGTCGAAAACGGTGAATGTATTATTTGCCCCTTCTTCAAGCAACTACAATGTGACAGCTGGATTTCAGAATGTCAGTCAGCTTTTTTTCGACCTCAGCCAGGTAAACCTGTTGTAAGTCACTCATAACAACTCTTGTAATTTAATCATTCTTAGCTCGCGTGTGTGAACACGTGAGCTAATGTCATAGCGATGTCTGTCTGTCTGTCTGTCCGTGTGTGTGTGTGTCTGTCTGTCTGTCTGTCTGTCTGTCTGTCTGTCTGTCTGTCTGTCTGTTTACACGTTAACTCAAAAACGCCTGAACGGATTCAAGTCAGATTTGGTAGACAGGTACTATATGCTACTTGCAAAAACTTATTAGATTTTGGTTAATGTGGCTCGCATATTAATGAAGTTAAGCAATATCGTTTTTTTTCCGTATAATGGTTTCCCAATGGAGACGGTAATGACAGTGTAGACATATATCAAGAAATACTGCACAAAATTTCATGAAACTTTTCACAGATGACAATCTCAGAACATTTTCATGATACTGTGAGTGTCATGTGAATTATCTGCTCATTTGCACATTTAACGAACTTTTGTTGTTAGTAAGATAACTGCACCAAACTTGATAATACTTGCAACAAATATTGGTCTGATATATATCTAATTATACTTAGAAGCATTGGGCAGTGTCAAGTTAATAAATAGCTCATTTGCATATTTTATGAAGTTTTGTAATTAGTCATATAACTCCGATATAACTGCACCAAATATGATGAAATCTGCTGCAGATACTGATCCGACTGATATCTAACTGTGGTATAAATCATTTAGTGGTGTGAAGTTATTAAGGGGTCATTTGCACATTAATGAACTTTGTAATTAGGTATATCACTCTGAAATTACAGCACCCAAATCAGTGAATTCGGATACAGATATCGCTCTGATAAATATCTAATTGTACTGAGAAGCATTTGGTAGTGTCAAGTTAACAAATAGGTCGTTTGCATATTTTACTAAGTATTGGAATTAGTCATATAACTCCAAAATAACTGCACCAAATGTGATGAAATCTGCTGAAGATACTTATCAAACGAATATCTAATTGTGGTGTATAGCATTTCGTAGTGTAAAGTTATTAGGGGTTCATTTGCATATTTAATAAACTTTTCAATGAGGTTTATAACTCTGAAATTACGGCACCAAATTTGGTGAAACGTGGTACAAATGTTGATCTGATTGATATCTAATTGTCCAATGAAGCATTGAGCAGTGCGAAATTATAAGCTTTCTTTTAACTAGGTCAGCTTAGCTTAATCTGAACTACCACATAGCCCCTGTAAGTCTATTGTCTATGAAATATGTCAAATTTTCCTCTGATTAATTTGCCTTTCATTGGCCCGAGTTCCAAGACATAAGTAGGCAGAATGGCCTGTCGAAGGCTTCACACAGCATGTATGCAAGTTACGATTCATCGATAGTTTCGTAATATAAATTGACATGCATGTGCCTTTCATTGGAACGCATGAATTGTGTGCTTACGTATTTTAGATCTGATTTTACAAAGGTTATTCTTTATATGCCCGGAAACTAGTCATACCTCTACAGGAAAAAGTGTGAGAGTGGAGCTATAAAAGTTACACTTTCTCGCATTGGTGAGAAACTTGTTATTATCACCGCTATCGATGAGATTTGTTTTAGTTCTCACTGGTGAGCAATGAGAAGTGCACTTAACATCAGATTCCTAACGATGAGACTGAATATTCTCAACAGACACAGTGAGGGCGTTCATTACTCATTTTTCATTGGTAAGATCAACCAGACTTAACATGTTGTTCACTGGTGAAAATTATGCCGACTGATTCTCAGCAATGAACAGCTAGTCTGGTTAATTCTTACCAGTGAATGATGAGTATGATATATTCTCACTGTTAAAATTACCACACTCGCTGTGTTTGCTGGGATTTTCTATTCCCATCGGTGAGAATCTCTTTTGATACTCGATTCTCAAAAAGGAGTGCATTTCTCATTCCTAACCAGTGAGAATTATAAAATTTCATTTATTATGGTGAAAATAACAACATACCCTCACCACATTGCAAGAAAGCGTTCTAGCTCGTCACATTTTTTCCTAGAGTGTATGTTACCATTCTGTTATAAATTGACTTAATTAATTGCAATTCTGTTATAATTTTATCGTGTCTACAACCATTTGGCAGATATGTCTGAGCCTATTGCGACACAGGTTGACACACGCATTAGAATATGAGAATATTCTCAATGAGAATATTCTCTATGAGTATATGATTGTCACTCCAACTGCCATTAGAAATTCCATTGCAAAATTGGCCAGTGGTAAATCTGCTGGTCCAGATGGCATTACAGCTGAGCATTTAAAGTTTGCGCATGCACGCCTGCACGTTCTTCTCTCCGTGATGCTTACTGCAGCGCGTATTCATGGTTACTTGCCATCTCGCATGATGGACACCACTTTGGTTCCACTTGTAAAGAATAAAAATGGTGACGTTACTAATTTTGGGAATTATCGCCCTATTGCTATTGCCACTGCCATTTCTAAGATGTATGAATTATTCATTCTTGATAAGCGTGATAGTCTACTGTACACAAGTGATCATCAATTTGGTTTTTAAGAAAGTCACTCAACTGATATGTGTGTATTTTTAGTAAAAGGAATAATTGATTTTTATAAGCGCCATAATACCCCTGTTTTCCTTTGTTTTCTTGTTGCGACAAAAGCCTTCGATAAAGTGAACCATTGGACTTTATTTCGCAAATTGATTGATAGAGGTATTCCGAACTTTATAGTTCGTATGTTGGTTAATTGGTATAGCATCAAGAATTTGCTGTAAGATTGGGTTCTGTGTTATCTAAACATTTTAAAACATGTAATGGTGTGAGACAAGGAGGAATACTTTCTCCACGTCTTTTTTTCAGTTTATGTTGATAAACTTAGTTATTTACTTGTAAAGAAAAATATCGGCTGCTTCCTCGGTGAAAAGTGCATGAATCACCTGTTATTATGCTGATGATATAGTACTGATTTGTCCTAGTGTAAAGGGTATCAACAACCTCTTGAATATTTGTACTCAATATGCTAATGACCATGATATTGTCTTTAATGCTTTGAAATCTAAGTGCCTTGCCATTTTGCCTAATATGCTTAATATTTGTAAGATTCCGCATGTGTAATTGTATGACAAAGAGCTTTCTTTTGTACATAAGCATTCTTATCTTGGTGTTATTTTCAACAGCAATGGCGATGATAATGATGATATTAAGCGTCAATTGAGGTTGTTTTATGCCAGAGCTAACATGTTAATCCGTGAGTTTTGGAACTGTTCGTACTCTGTCAAAACGAGACTTTTTATAACATATTGTACTTCTATATACTGCTCACATCTTTGGAGTAAGTTCACAAAACAGTGCATCAATAATGTTCGCGTTGCTTATAACAACGGTTTTAGAATCTTGTTTGGTATTGACAGAAGATTAAGTATCTCGAACACTTTTGTTCAGAGCAACATTTTGACTTTCGAAAGTAAACAGCGCACTTTACGATCGAAATTTTATATGAGGCTGATGAATAGTGAAAATTCTCTTATTAGTGCTGCTATCAATACATATATTATGCGTGGTAGCCTGTTCTGGAAAATATTGTTTTCTGACTGCTTTTAAAGTTTTCTCTGTCTGTCAGTTTTAATTTCCTTCATGATTTAGTGTTTTTATATTTTTTTATATAGTTTATCAGTCACCCTTTTTTTCTGTATGTTTTTTGGTGTATGAGCTGGTTCTCGAAATAAATAAATAAATAAAAAAATAAAAAAAATTAAAAAAAAATATTGTACATTGACCTTATATTAGGTCGAAAAGAATTTGTCCAATTCTAATATCCAAACAGGGAAAACCGTTAAAGAAGTCACCAGCAGCCATATAGGATTTCACACCCACACAAGTTGACGTGCATGTTAAAAGCTCGAAGTCATTTCAACGTATACG
This sequence comes from Ptychodera flava, assembly GCA_001465055.1. Lineage (NCBI taxonomy): Eukaryota > Metazoa > Hemichordata > Enteropneusta > Ptychoderidae > Ptychodera > Ptychodera flava. Next base: position 7,995 of record LD345467.1, read on the forward strand.
GCACGACTTTTTTAACTATGATATATGCGGTTGTGCCGTGATAAACACCTGGCTGAATGGAGGCTTCAACTTAGCGATCGCTAGGATGGATATTTAGCAAATGAAAACAATTTGCACTCGGCTACGAAACATAGGATGTCGGGAAATTTGCGTACTAGTTGACCAGAAAATGAGAGTGTCTAACGGAAAATATTACCGCTGCAAGTAACAAGAAGACAGAAAAATGTGCCAGAAAATATCTGTCTATATGTCTATCTGTCTGTCTGTGTCTTGTCTGTCTGCTTGCAGGAACAAAATATGTGTAGTAAAGAGATCAAAGGTGGCGTTTGTTCACCCAAAGACTTTAAAGAGTATACATGACATGCATAAATGAAAAAAAAGTTGTTCAATTTTCCTGGAATAGGTGATTAGAGAGGCGCTATCGAATTATATACAAACTCACTGATGGCAAGAAGAGAAGGTTAAATTATATTAAATAACGTTGCTTAATGCGTGCGTGAGTGCTTCACGAACTTTACAACGTGTTGAGCGGTCTCAGTCGGAGAAATGTGGCAACTTGGCTGGCTGTTGAACCACTCTTTTTTGGGAGTGGAGATTTAGCCGAGTAGTTCTGTCTGTGGCCTCTCAGTTAGGCGACTGATGCCGTATGTTATGGGTTCGAATCCGATTGAAAACTATCCGAATTTTTTACCCTGGGTAGGTAACACTGCTGGTGCACAGAATTGTCCCCGATGTTATCGTTCGCCCAGTTAAAGCGATGAAATTCGTTTCTTCGCTTCGATAAAGTGTGTATGTGCGATGTATGATAGTGAGCATGCGTGCGTGAGTGCTTCACGAACTCTACAACGTGTTGAGCGGTCTCAGTCGGAGAAATGTGGCAACTTGGCCGGCTGTTGAACCACTCTTTTTTGGGAGTGGAGATTTAGCCGAGTGGTTCTGTCTGTGGCCTCTCAGCTAGGCGACTGATGCCGTATGTTGTGGGTTCGAATCCGATTAAAAACTATCCGAATTTAATACATATCCTTGCGAATCATTAAAAGTTGGGTGTCGTTTAATTTAATCCGGGCAGACGAAAATACACAAACTTATAAACTTATATCGGTATCGTTTATCTTGGAGGCATTAAGCTCTTTTCTGTCACAACCCAAAAATGGAAACCTGACACGCCATATTTACAGGACTACATTATTCAAAAGTTTCCTGGTAGCGGACATCATTTATTGTTTATGGAAAATATAGTGATGTATCTGACTATTTGCCTTTGGGCGCTATTTGTTGAAAACTAGCAAAACTGCCACAAACACTTTGTTCTGCCAAGGCTATACTTCTCGTCAAAATCCTTAGAATCTTGACATCTAGGCATGATTTTAATCACCGCTATAGGGCGCATTCTGCGCCAACGGCCAGACTGCGGGAGGCGCATAAACGCGCCAAGAACGTACGCGTTTATGTGCGTTCCAGTGACGTTGGCTTTGTCTAATCTACATCATTTTTGTTGACTATTTCCTCAAGCCTAGAGTAGCGTACGAGGTAGAGGTCAAACCTAAATGAGCATGCGCGCCAAATTTGTAAACAAATGCTAATTTACTCGGTCATTTCTCCGCCGTAATTTGTAAGGATCGTGTGATCAGTTGTTATTTTTCTGTCAGGGGGTATTTAAAAATGGCGACGCGGGCACAGTTTAACACTGACTAAGCCCTTGAGCATGTGTTTCTAGACAGTGATAGTGGAATTGTCAATGATCGTGAAACTGAACTTGACGGAGATGGCGGAAGTCAAATTTCAAATAATAACTCTAATACCGAACTTGAATATGTTCCCGAACAAGTTTAGCAAAGACGGAGATTGCAAGCAAGTAAGAAAGGTAGGCCAGCTGAGCATGCTGAGAGAAAAGTGCTACAAAGGGTCGGTGACCGACGTCACAAATGTCGATGGGGTATCCTGTGGATGTTGTACGACATCAATCTATCAGTGACAATTGTACATCGCACTAGCTACAAGTATATAAGCATATACCCTATATAATATATCTCTCTTTTGAATTTCAGATGATAATTGTTGTTCGAAGATGAACTTGTAATAAATATGCATATTTACGTCATTTATGTTGAATATGTTTTAGAGTATGTGTTCCCCCTACTGAATTTGAGTTAATAACATGTAAGTAGTAATTTTTTAAGTGTTACGCTGAAAAAAATACATTTATATATTGAAATAAAAAAATGCAACATTTTTTGAATTTTTTTGTCAAATCCAATATGGCCGCCATTATCACGTGACCTTCCAGATGAGTCACGTGACCTTTTGTTCATTTTTATGATGTTCTGTCATATTGCAATACTCACTGAAAAAATTGTCCCGAATATTCATATAGTTACAAAGATACAGCACATGCATGTAAATCAATATTTATAAGGCCATATATCCATAGAAAACTACGCACAGGAATGCACGTATAAAAATTAATTACGCAGTGATTAATCCTCACGGGAGGTTGGTTTTTGTATCTGAACACCATTGACTGTCATTTTGAAAGACGTTGACTATTTGTCATCTGTATTAACTTTTGCATTTTTATTTTTCAAATTTGACTTTAGTAACCTGTCCGTGGATCTACCTGTCGGTCTGTTTGATAATAACAAATAAAACTATCATCGTATACCAGTGATATGCTCCACGCTCTGCTAGAATATATCTCAAGCTGTTACTTCCCCTTTTATCTAGTCTATGCTCACTGCAATTCTCCTTTCTGTTGTGGAGGTGTTTAAAAATATAAGGAAAAAGGGAAGACACATCATCTCTGTTCCTCTCAGATTTAATTAATTTTATTTAGTGTATCTATCAGCAACATGAATTACCTCACGTACGCTTTGTTTTAGCTCCTCTCTTTCAGAATAGAGAGAGCACGACGGCGATTGGAATGCCTTTCTGTCTGTGATTTACTGCCAAAATTTATATCTCAAACGATAGTATTTACTGTACTATGGCAGTTGTCATTTTAAGTGTTTTATTTAACTTTTAAGGCTTCTATTAATGAAAAATGTCATGTTTTATAACGATAAATCGACTATTATTGCCCGCCTTAGTTCTTATACACTCCTGTGATGTCCAGTGATGCACAATTTTTTTTTCAAAATGATGTCGATCGGGCTGCTCTGCTGACAAAATTGTCCCCGAGGTTATCGTTCGCCCAGTTAAAGCGATGAAATTCGTTTCTTCGCTTCGATAAAGTGTGTATGTGCGATGTATGATTGCAACAAGTCTAGACTACTATGGATTAGTCGACCTACATGGTTTGTGCCGGCCAATCCCCTCATGTTATGCAACAATTCTCTTTTTACCATATTATGAAACGGCAAAATACATGATAATAATCATAATGATGATGATCATCATCATGGTTGATGATTACTAGCATCATCATTATCCACAAGATTATTGCTAATATAAAATTTTAATATCCCTGTGAAAGACTACGTTCAGCAATAGGAATGGGAACAAAAACTACCACACATATGAATAAGAACAGAGAGAGAGAGAGAGAGAGAGAGAGAGAGAGAGAGAGAGAGTCTAGACTGAATTCTAACTTGTTGCTGTTTATTTATGCCAAAGACAAAAGTATTTATTACAAAACAATCAAATAATCACCGCCATGTGGTAATATAAAACAATTTGCTCAATTTATATGTAAAACATTGAAGTTGAACTTGCTGTTTGAACACGTGCATATATGTAATATGTAACATCTGACCCTGAGAGCGAGCGCAGCGCGAGGCATTGACGTTGAGTTTTTTTCCCAAAGGGGCCAAATTGTACATAGCTAGCCAATCATGATGTTCGCTCATTACAACTTCGTCTATGCTAACTCGCTATGTATGGAACCCTTTAATGTCTGGCTTAATTAATATGCAAGGCCAGTAGGAAGGGGTGAATCACGTTGACATCGATAATACCAAAATCAAACTACTCGAACAGCATTTGCATTCGAGACAGTGTGTGTAGAAACAGCGACAATCTTCCCCCGTGAAGTTTGACTGAATATTAGAATATTATCGGTTTCGTGAAGGTTATGGGTATTTTGAAAGTCTGACACCGCTTGATAATTGCGATGCTACATCGGTACAACAGAACCAAGCCCGAAGAGAAAGTCTATAAAAGAACTGAACAGACGTTTCCAACACCTGACACAAAAACTGAAAATGGTTGATATTGAAAGCCATGTGAAGTTCTACCACCCGCTTCTTATATATTTGCGTGCTAGCAGATGCTTTATTTAACAGATACTTCACCGTGCTATACATGACGTTGCACCCCGGTGAAAGCAACAGAGCAGAGCTCCCATTGTGCGACCTATTCAAAGGGCCATACATAATGCAACTTTGCTTGCATTGTATTCCGAAAATATTGAAGCTTATATTTGATTCAACGCCAAAGGACAAGCTTGTCTTCAAACAGTCAAGTTTGAATGTCACGTTTTCATGCAAGCACAGCAGGAGTTACAGCATGAAATTTCAAGTTGTAAACCTCTTTCGGGGAGTCGACATGTCGAGATGTTTCACATTCGGATTGACAGCGCTGAGAGGGTTTCCCGAAGTAGCATTTCCACAGGAGAGATACAGATCTCAGTAGCAGAAGATAGAGAAACATACCATTTGTTTACTACTCTTCAACTAATCAACTGTCAGCTGACATTGAAAAAAACACATACTAGATCAAAAATAGTCAAGTGTTTATATCTCAGTCCAGACAGAACGGCTGCCCCATGGCGGTTAATTGTAATTAATCGATGAGTCAGTGACTTTGAAATGCACCCTGATACCCAAGCTAGTCGTTCGTTTCGAACATCAAATGTGTCCGTCTCATACACTGAGTTTTGGCACCGAAGTGAAATGCAGTATACACACAAACAGACAAAAAAACAAAAAACATGTTAACGAGCAGTAGGCCATACCGTTACTTTGACTTCGAAACGAGGGCTACACTCTCCCATTTTGAAGGCATTACAGCTAAAACAATGTCGATAAAAGTAGGACAATAAGTACGGTTCATTTACATAAACACGTGTAAAGACATCACGACATCAAAAGTACTACTTTATCAGAAAACATTTCTTAAAGGTTAATTATGTATGCTCTCAGATAGACAGCTGATGTCAAAAATGATATAACAACATTAAAGCACCAATAGCTGCCAATTTCATGCATTATTTTCATAATTATGTTTTCAAACAAAGCTTCTTTGTGTAAACGTGCTTACTGAATGACATTTATAGAAGTATCACTGCTCACTGATTTGGACCATACCTACAAACATAACAGTTTAAATAATATACGGGTGCCGCACTCGTAAAATGACGCCCTCACAGAAGAGTATAAAAATGCAGTGTTTCGTGCACATACACATCGTGATCATTCAAAAAACAAGCATGGTGCCATTTACTTGAATGTACAACACACGATGACTGACATTATGTTTTTGTAATTGTTATTTTCTCTACCACGTCGACTAGTTTTAAAAATGGCGGGAAATCTAAAATGATGTTAAAACTTTTGAATTTACATGCCATTTTGATACTCATGACAGTGTTATACCCTTTTGAATATTTAATGTGTCTTATTCAGGGGAAAAGTCTTGAAAAACTGAGGACATTTTGAGATCTGTTTATTACACATTTGAAACTATATGGCTTTAATTTACAATTAATTTCATCTGTAGTGCAAAGGGTGTTGGGGTTAATACAAGCCTACTTGTAGTTCTTATACACTCCTGTGATGTCCAGTGATGCACAATTTTTTTTTCAAAATGATGTCGATCGGGCTGCTCTGCTGACAAAATTGTCCCCGAGGTTATCGTTCG
>LD345467.1:24993-38158 GCA_001465055.1 Ptychodera flava
CTTGAACACCAAGTGTTTAGAAGTAGAACGCTTCTTGCACGCCGATGTTAAAATTAAAACGTTCATGGTGGTTTTCTGATTTTCTTTTCTAATTTTTAAACTTTCAGCCCGTAATAAACGTGTAAAATTATTTTGTATACTTCCTTTTTTAGAAAAAACATGCTTTCAGCAATTGCAGGCCGGAAATATTTTTCACTTAGTGTGAAATTCGTTACACCGAAATCCGTGTACGTTTACCGGACAGTGAAGCAATAGTAAATTTAATATAGCCATTGTAAAGAAAAAAACACAAAAGACTGTTAATTGTTTCACAGTATCATAAAATTTCTTTGATGCTGAGTTTTTGAACACTTGAAGGAGATCGTTGTTAACACATAGTGTTCAGGTTTAGAACATCATTGTTAATATTATGAACACTAGTGTTAACAATATGAACACCAGCCGTTCAAATTTGAACACCGACATGTACATTTTGAACGCGTAAAGACGCGTCTAGCGTCCGCTATTTTTACAGTGTATAAGCTACTTACTAGAAATGTTAATGTAAACCTTAACGGGAGAAATACATTGAAAGACACGTTTCCCACAGTGTGTGACAACATGTGCACTCAGTGGTTAGAATGTCAGTCACTTAGGCACAGCCACCGAATAGAGTTGAGTCAATTGACCAAGTGTTAATGCATTAGTAATTTATGCGCTTTTTCGAATCAAAGACAGTTAAACAATTCAACCTCAAAACATTTGTACCCATTTTAATACTTATGTCCGATAGAACAAAGAATCTGAGGTCGAACTAGATAGAAGATGAAGCAATTATAATTTCCTGGGTGGTTATAATAGTTTTCTGTAAATACTTCTTACCCTTCTTTCACGCAATAATTTCTGTTTTCTTTTTCTCAGGACAACAACACTGAGAACAGCCAACACAGATACAAGAGCAATTGCACTTAACGTTGACACAATAGGAATGACGACTGTCTGTTTATCTGCAACTGATATAGAATAAATAAGTGATTATGACCATCATAAAGTATTCAACGTCTACAACATTTTTGCTATGAGAAGAAAAGATTCAATCAAATGTTTTTCAAACTTACACTGTCGATAGAATATAAACAGTCTCTAGATGTCGAATTGATGCGATATGCAGGCAGTCAATATCTTGTTAATGTTATTGTCCTTCAGTAGAAGGGCTTAATACAAATGACTCTAATACTGAAACTTTCACTGGTAAACCTTGCTATCGTTTAACTTTTTTCTCACAAAGTATGATGTCTTCAAATGAGTTAGACTCCAGCTTTCACGGGTTTCTACACAACATGAGAGCAGTAAATCCGATGCATTTTCAAGATATACAATTTACATGAATTACCTGTTGAGAGAACCAAGTCGTTAACGGTAGATCGCGCCTCAGAATCGGAAAAACTACACTTTTGCTCAAAACTTTCTTAGATGAAATCTTACAATTTTACAACTACAAGATCAAGATCTTGGAGTCGATCAACGTGAAATCCAGCTTAATGTAATTTTACCAGGTAAGTGCCGATATGTACGATAAGAATAATATGTGGGTCAGGTTTAAAACATTTTGATAGTGAGCCTACATAACAACAATTGACCAATCAAACAATCAGTCGATCGATCAACATTAATTCATTCATTCATTCAATCATTGATTCATTTTTTCCATTAATTTTGTTTTAATATATGTGTGCTGTTTTTTTCTATGCCTGTCACTCGGACATTATGTATTGTATTGGTTTCTCGTCAAAGTGTATTGGTATAGTTTCAGTTTGGTTGTTATTTCTGATAAGTGATTGATGGTTCTGTGTACGTTTGTACAGAGTGTCGTCTATTTCTCCTATGTAGACTACTTTTTACACAAACACACGACATTACGTGCACTAGGTGGGTGGGTGTGCAGTTGATGTGGTGGCCAATGTTGTAACACAAGTTGTCGTGACCTTTGAATGTGCAGGTTTCTTCCATATACAATAAAAAATGAAAGAATAAATCAAACACTGTAAATAATAATTTAACAAAATCAAAATTTATCAAACTAACGAACAAAGGAATCAAGCAATCATTTCTTAATAAATGCATACAATCAATCGATTAATTAAATCGTTAAATTATCAGTATTAATAATAAAACATATGGTACACATGTTACAAAGAAGTGTAATACCACTAAACCCTATTCAATCTCGTGATATAATTAGAAACAAATTGCTCACCTTTTGATACAAATATTTTAAGGTTGATAGTACGTGTATCCTGTCCAAGGTAATTTTTCGCATTGCAAACATACTTATCTTCGTCTTCTCCGGTGACACTAGCGATATCATAAGTATCACTATCTTCTCCTGCATCTAAGCTTTCCCCATCTTTCCTCCACGTTATTTCGGCATCTGGGTAAGCATCGACTGTACAGATAAGACTCACAGAAGATCCCTTAGTCACTTCAATTGTCTCCTCCTCCTCACCTGCAATGCTTGGTTTGTCTTGGGAGACAATGAGTAAATAAACAGAACTCAAATAGTTAATCATTGATTGTTTAACTTTTAAACTCTCTATCAATCTATTATGCTCAGAATCTATCCATTCAATCATTTTGTTGTAATGGCTTCGACTGGATCCATCCACCTGCTTGCTTATCCAATTTTACTCCAAATTCGAGATTACTTGCATTTGTGCTCGAATTTCAGCGGTTAATAGGGTGCAAAACTTTGAATTTTTTGACACTTTTTCTTTTTCCTTTCTGTCAACTTTAAGTCACCATGTAGCATACCAACTCAGCCTGTACGTGTAACGACATCATCGTTTTTGTCGACAAGGAATGAATTTAAATGTCGACATTGAAAATGACTTTTGCACGTGTATACGCTGTGTTGAAAAGCTGACTAGTTAAGTGTTTCAACATGTTTGAAGGAGCTGAAGATTTTTTTGTTGACATACAAATGGAATAACGAAAAACAACCGTCTATATTTGAAGCTTCTGCCCTCTTCAGACGTACTATAGCTGACCCGAAAACGATATATCACATATTGTAATTGGAAATGTTTTGTACACATGAATAAGTTTTTCCTTCTTTGCAAATATTTTAAGATTTCCATTGGAATGTACCTGTAGACCTAATATTTTCCTCCTAATCATCATATCTCGGGTACTCACAGTGAACAATAACCGATATTTCTTCACTTATTCCACTTTCCGTACTTTTGTCTGCAAATGTTGTGTTTGCTTCACAGTAGTAGCTGCCGCTGTGCCAACGCTGCGTGACCCTGAGGTCAAAGGTATGACTCGTGACCCCGTTCTGGTTTTCAGTACTGTCGACCTGGTTCACCGTTTCATTGACATGGAACAGTGTGATTGACTTTGAGTCAGGTATTCCGTCAGTCACTGTGCATGTGATCGAGGTTTGGTTTATGTCTTCAACCACTGCAACTGGTGGGCCGAGAATGGCAACAATTGGCAAATCTGTTGACAAATGAAAGGAAAAAAACAATGACTTGTTAACTGTACATTAATAACCCTGTTGCATTAAAACATAGTCTCACGCATCTGATAAAATGCCTATCAGCCAATCACGTAGCTGCAAAGAATTCCATATTATTTGACTCGTTAGGGCCATATTCACAGTGATATTCAACGTATACTTCATTAATCATTATATACTCACACTCAACAACAACGTAAGTCATGTCGTAACCAATATCAACAACATCGTTATAGAATGTTGTCTCAGCTGTACAATTGTATATACCAGTGTCATTACGATTTACCATCTCAACTGTGTGCATCAGCTCTAGTGAGACTACTACACCATCTTTGGTCCATTTGTGGTAGTTTACTGGTGGATTGGATTCGACTCTACATAATAGCATCATTTTTGTACCCTCCTTAACCTTCACATTGGTAATTTCTACCTCAACTTCAGGTCCGTCTGTAACAAAAGACAGGGCTTTCAAATTAAAACTTGTGACACCGACTATACTTGACTTTACTTTTTAAATATGCTGATTAAATTGTGTAATATTTGTATATTTTGCGGTACCCCGTTTTATTTAAAATTAAGGTATACTAAATAACAACAGCAAATAACTTACACTGGACATCCAAGTAGGTTGTATTCCTACCGGTTCCATGTTCCCCGTTGTAATACGTGTTAACGCCAATACATTCATAATCACCCGTCATATCACGCGTCACGTTGTACAACGATAGTTCTGGACCTTGAGTTAGTCTTTCGTCGAAAGACAGCCAGGTGTATACTGTATTCATAGGGTTTGCATCGATGACGTTGCATATAAACGAAACACTTTCATATTCTTTGCGCACATGCCTTGATGCAACGTCGATCGTCGGTGGATCTATGAAAAGAAAGAACAAATAAAACAAATGGTATAATGTAAAATGTGAACAATTCTAAGATATACATCATAACGTGATGTTTAATTGTCAATATAATGGAAAGAATGTGGTAACTGACAGTATCGAAAAAAATGCAGTTACTTTCGAAATATTGCAACATACTTTGGCTAAATGTATACAAATTTGTAAATTCATGACTGAATACGGGGAAGAGTTCTCACTGGCCCGTTTTACTGGAATCCCATTATCATCTGCCAGCAACCCCAACCTTTGAACTTTTAAACTTTTTTTCGGCCAGAGAAGTATATTATTGATAAGTTATACTTTTAGTCTTATATTTCTGATAAGACATAATGTGTACGAGGCGCCAAATGAAAAAAAAATTACAAAATCACGCATTATTTCAGAGATAGAACAGGCGGAAAATGTTTATAGAGATGAATTTTGAATAAATAAATACATACATACATACACACACACACACACATACACATACACACACACACACACACACACACACACACATATATATATATATATATATATATATATATATATATATATATATATATATAGTCTTATATTTCCGATAAGACATAATGTGTACGAGGCGCCAAATGCAAAAAAAAATTACAAAATCACGCATTATGTCAAAGATAGAAGACACGGAAAATGTTTATAGAGATGAATTTAGAATAAATAAATACATATATCACATGAACTGGCCCGAATTTCCACCTGTTGTACGTCATCAACCGGAACTTTTTTCTTGCATGGTACCGTTCACACAAGCGGGTCGCCACGTGAACATAGACCGATTTGTCGTGATCGATGCCGTGCTCTCATGACAATTTTACAAAAAGGTGACCCGATAAATCCACAAATGGAAACATAGAAGGCATGTCCAGCGAAATTTCGAATCGCTAAAACTATAGCTGTTCCCGAGAATCGAATGGGGATACCGCCGATCGTTTTATTTTCATGGCTTAGCTTAGTATAAACGTCGCAGCGCCAGTCGAGTCGCGTCGTAAGGCTCAATGTGGACGTCGTACCTGGCGATCCCTGTTGGCGATAAACCTGAAATCTACACCTCAACGGAAGTTCAACTGAATAAATGAGTACAGTATAATCTTCGTGAAAGCGAGATAGGAGGCTAGGCTTTTAGCATAAAGTCATTCGACTAACAACGATAAATTTCCTACAACATACAAAAAAAATCCGTAAATTCTCGCTCGGAATCAAACCTGTAGAGGCGTAAGGCTATAGCGAAGGCATCAGCTGTTGAGCTGTACATGCAGCGCTGTGGAATCAGATATACTTCGAAAGTTGACTCAGACAGCACTCAAAACAGAGTTTCCGTCAAGTAAAATTAGGATGTATCTACGGCTGAGATATATGTCACTGCAAACACCAAAGTCCTAAAGACGAAAACATTGACGACCGAGATTGGGATTAACGAGTTGACACCGGCATGGCAGAGACCGGTGATGACGGCAGCGTTGTTGGCATAAACATGCAATGAGGTACACTGTGTGTGTCATCGAACGGAATCTTTCGCGCTTGCCACGGTCGTAAACTTGTGTGATATTTTGAAAAGCCACGGAATCTCTGAGAATGAGAATTACTGTTTCGATCGTGTCGTTGCATTTTACTTCTTAAATCCATTTGTAAATAAACTATATAACTTTGAAATACTTGGCTATCCGTCGCTAGCACGATGAAAGTTATGTCCACCGATAGCCGACTTGCCTTGGCATCGGTACAGCGCGAGACAATGATTGACATGTTCACATGACCGAATCCGTACGTTTGGTTGGTGGAGATACCATTCGATGTATCCAATTTCAGCTTGATGGGATTTATGAATGAAAGTATCTCCTGGGTTACGGACCGCTTTACTCTTTAAATGAAAGTATTCCGCGTAAGTAAAACACAAATCGCGACGAAATTCATGCAATTCGTTACGATAATTTTTGTTTTTTTTGCAGTCACTTCATGGCCATTGCGCTTAGGCACAAGTACAGTTGCACCAAAAACATACAAACAAACGCATTGAAAAGTTTTAGCATTTGCCGACACCTGTCATTGTTCACGGCCGGTCCCATACGGTACAGTGTTATCATGTCGTCTACGCTGCTGAAAATTAAATGTAGGATACCGGTTGACGTTGCATCATGACAGAACCGCTTTACGACAAGTTTCCTGTTGATGAGCTTAAGTATCTGGGCGGTGAATTACATCGTTTAAAGCCGTAAATGAGCAACAAAAATCCAACCGCACTGAAAATACTCGCGACAGTCAAAGTTGAAAGCGCACATACTATTTCCGATTTGTAACTGTCGTTGAGGTTCACAGTCATGTTCGTGTCTGGTGGCATCGGTGCGGTGCGGGTTTCACATACAATGTGAGATCTAGGGAAAGTTAAACTTTCGTTTAGGTTGTTAAAGGAAGTTTACTTCTATTTAGGCAAACCAGCAACGAAAATATACGATCAGACGACGGAAATACCTTTGAAATGTTTTAATTCGTACAGCAACAAAATCACGAAAGAGTTACGACACTACAGCCTACTTGACGTCTGGGGACATGTACAATTATTCAACATAAACTGACTGGCACAGGTATTATATCCATAGATGTGGCAGAGCTGCTTGCTCTAACTCTATGCTCTCAGATGTTCATACTCGAACGAGTTTTGAAATCGAACGCTGGCGTGGCGCGAGTATTTTGACCCGATTTTGGCCTCATAACTTTCACGCAGGGATGAGGCTATGTATCAAAACACACTCCAGCCTATGTTACCGTCATTTTCAACTAAACATAACTCTTCTTCAAATTTTGAACACCTGTGTCGACATCGTAATATTTAAATTGTTCGCTTTAATAGTGCTCGATAAACCCTCCTTTGAAGTGGAATGGCCTAAAAGCTGAATATTATCAAGAAATGATACGGTTGTCATCACTCTTTAGCAGCCAACCTTTTATAAGACCACCAAAGAGGAAGCAAGGTCGATTGCAGTTTATTTCTTTGGCAATTTTAGAGCGTCCGTAGGAAAACAGCCATAACCAAAGCATGTTTGTATGATACAGGGGTTATTACACGAAGTTACGGCGATACCGCGTCGTATTCTTGTGATGTGTCCGCATTTTGACTCGTTGCTGCGTAACTCATGTATATATATATATATATATATATATATATATATATATATATATATATATATATATATATATATATATATATATATATATATATATATATATATATATATATGCCCAAGTTCAGAGGTTGCCATAAAGCCATTATGGTGATAACCGGGAGGGCACATTGTATACATTTTGTGTATATATATTTATATATATATTTGTCATCCATCAGTTCACAGAAAAATACCATCAAATAATCCTTTGTCATTATCGTATAGAACGGAGACACCAACAAATAGCTACAACAAGAGCTATTGCCGCATTAAAGAGCTGTCGATTTTACAAGGGAAAGAAAAAAGTGAGTAAACTGCACATGTGTTTCACGCTACCTTTCTATGTGATAATCAGGCAAACTGACTTGCCACTGCTCAGAATGAGGTACCTTTATGCCATTCTTTCAATAACATGCATAGACTGTTTCATGGATGATATTTTCCTGTTGATGTGGATAAAAACCTCAAACTGGCAACTTAGATGATTAAATACAGACACACATATGTCACAAATCATTTGTCGAAAATAGTGTAATGGTTGATTCTATTATTCAAGGCAAATTTCCACAGCATGATTTAAACTTTGGTCCTTCAACATCATTGCTTACACAAATCTTGTGAGCCATCTTGTCATTCAAGACAGGTACATATTAAAGTGATTCATTTTCATCAAATAACTTCATGAACAAATGTTGTCTATTGACTTCCACTTACTGGTAATATATACTTATTTGTTTCTTTTTCAACAGATTCATTGTCCAGGGCAAGATATACTTGATACAGAAAATGCCTTCAGCTCCACAAATTAACAATTGATTCTCTGAGTAAAATGTGGAAGCAGAATGAAGACTCGGCCCTCATATATGGTGGAACTCAGAAAGTTAATATAAAAGGTGATCAAAGGTGATCAGGTATTGTTATATGCAGTGATTATAATTACGTCAGGCATGAATGTTCCTCATATTTCCACATATTACACTAGCACTTTGGGTTTTGTTGAAATTGCAGCTGTTATAACATATCTGTGACATATCTTTGTCGTGGTCACACAACAGACAGACATGTTTAAACTTATCATTGTTATAATCAATCATATGAGGGGAACCACTTGCTTGTACTTGGTTTATGATATATAATCTCAGTCTGATGTATCAAGAATAGAATTAACATAATTTGCCATTTTCTTATTTTTAAACAGCCATCAAACCTTTTGGGTTCTCAAGAGTGTCTCTGGTGGAAAAAACTGCAGTTGAAAAAATTACAGTTGTGATGTAAGTATTGCTTGTTGAAAAAAAAATGTTACTGTGATCCAGTGCAAACTAGTAAAGGCACATTAGCTGCAAGTTTTAGCAATTTTCAATCTTCTTTGTTGTGTGTACAAACTGCAGTTTTGATAGCTATATAACAGCCTCTTAAATACCAATATTCTGCTTGACAATGCACTGTGTACATGTTTAACAACCATTGTCATTGTTGACAAATAAATCATATTCAAGACAGAATTTAGGTTTTCAACAATAACAATAATATATACATTTTAACGGGGTTGATAATGTATGTTGGACATTCACCATGCCTTAACCAGTAGAACAAGAAACTGCAGTGTACACACACAACAAAACTACTTGAAAATTGCCAAAGGTTACAGCTGATGGAGCTTTCATCATGCTGGATTTATAATTTCTTTCAGATTCAGTACAAGTAATTCTGTGTAACGCCATACTGGAAATCTTTCACAGCCTTGTTACCTTCTGAGGGCTAGTTCAGGGATGTGCACATACCTGTGCCAGCTCTGAGAAGCTACAGAGACTACCAGCTATTAAAATAATCTTCCAAAAATGCTCCAAACTCAACCCTGTAGAGGCAATGTGTACAGTTCTGCAAGAGGGAAATTCCAACATAACTGGTACGTTAATGTCTGCGTAGGCATAATTGCACTGTATGTTTACAATGAGGCTGGTACAGAGGGGTAAGCTTTTATGTGACCAGGGTGGAAAGGGGCTGGGAATTTCAACCGGGCTGGTACGCGGATGTGTTCATCAGTGTGTCTCAAATGCTGAACACAGGTCCTGGTACAGGCAGGTTAAGAGCACTTCTGGTACAAGCATATAGTGCTGGGCACGTTACATACATACAGCAAACATTCCTCTCTCAGGGCTATGTATGAAATTACCCCTGCTACAGTGCTGTCAAGTACATAGGTGGTACACAGATATGCTCGTCAAAGCTGTGCTAGGATGTTGTACAAGGAAATAGCCATGTATTTAGCAATTTGTTTGAGGATAAAGGGCTTATATGACCATCAATCATATCCTCATTCACATGAATCATATGTTTATTTGGTAGATTAGGGCTTAGATTTGTTGTTCTAATCTCCATTAGCCACAACTTGGGGGTTTTCTGCCAGCATTTTTTTTCTATTTATCTACTGCAGTTTCCCATTCAAGTCATTGAAGCATGTTGAAATCCCAAATGTTTAGCTTCTCAGTACAGTATGTACATGTAGCATTGTTATTGTTGAAAATTTCATTTAGGGCCGTACAATTTGCTAATTATAAAAATGATAAAATGTACAGACTGTTTTCACAAACATAATACTTTGCATTTAAGTTTGCTGAGGAAAGTAGGCCAAGAAATTGTAGTTGATAAACAGTACTTAAATACTGAAGTAGCCAAAAGTTACATTTAATGGAGCCTCGTTGACTTATTTCAAACTACATGTGAAATATATCACCAATGATGACTGTTGCATAGCCAGAGTGATAAAACACTTTCTCAAAGGTCTTTTCAACTTCTTTGCAAGTCTCAAAAGGACATTGTACTGTGACTCTAATATATCTTGCCTTGTGATATATTCATTTTGATATTCTGGATTTAAAATTCATTATCATGACATTCAAACTATAGTTTTACACATATATTGCCAGTGCAGTGATGCAGCAAGGCCTATGACATTGACAATAACTTGAAAGAGCTATCTTTTTTATGCTAAGAGATTTTACCCTGAGCAGGCATGTCAGATTATTGGTGCACCAAGAAAGATTTGATAATTGTTTACCTGTAGTCAAATATGTGTTTAAGAACATGACTGTAAATTAGAATGCTGCCAGTGAACATACTTGTACAAATTCCCTTAACATACAAGTAGATAGGCCTTGCCATGATTGTACTAGTAGCTGGGCACTGAGTGTTTTACAAGGGTCTAATATTGTACCTCAAATTTTGAAGGTTCACATCTTTTATATTCCTGGATGCTGGAAATCTCACTTTCCAAGCAAAAGATGCAAAGCAGCAGTCTTGTTTAGGTATGCTTGTCTATGAAGGAGGAAGCAGTTTGTGTTGTTTCTTGAAAGTATTATATTCTGCAGCAGGGAAAGAGACAATGTTGTGCTAACTTTGCTTAGTTATCTAGGGTTTCAAACTTTGATTACATCAGATGTGTGAAAGGAAAATTTCAATTTGAAGAGTACTTCTGACTTGACAAACCTGGGATGTGAAGTAAATGGGCTGACAATTATGAGTGGTCTGTAATGTGCAGGGGATTTCAAGCTGAAACAGCTGGGAATTTTGCATCAGATGCATGAAGTACACTTTATAACATCAAATTACGTTAACAGTATGATTTTACAAGTAACATTCATAAGAATGTCATATTTAGTGAGTATATCCTTTTAAGTATTAGATTTAATCATGTTGCAACAATTACTGTTTCATTTCTTGTTAATTGCAATAAAAGTTAGTCTGAAATTCATTTTGACGATTGTTTTTTTCTTAATGTACCTGGCAGGATTTCTAACTACTTTAGCTGTTGTCGGTGTTTCAGATGTTTTACACTCCTACTTTGTGTAGCTCCATCAAATAGAGGACCCTATGGGTCAATCCATTGGATGATAATCATCCCTAGTACCTGCAAAGTTTAATGAAATCCAATTTAAATTCTAAGAATGGTCAGAAATAATTATTCCCCCATTATGGTTCATATTGAACTGGTTTGTCAGCAAACCATACAAAAGCCCTCGAGTGGCATGCCTGCAAGCCAGCTTGTAATGGCTTGGCAAAGCAGAAAAATCCTTAAAGTGGCTTGCCTCTAAACCAGATTTAGTCAGAAATTGGTTTGTTGGTATGCCACATTGCACTAATATTGGCTTATCTTAAAACCAGATGAAACCAGAATTGGCTTACTGTTGAGGCAGAGAAGTGTGGTATCGGTTAATAAATAAGCCACTTTTAAGCATTATCTGGTATCTGGGCAAGCCACAGTATCTTTAACATGGCTTGCTCATATAATACTGGATTGACTGGAAACCATTGTTTAGTACTAACTGGCTTACTGGCAAGCTGAAGTGATCTTTTGCTTGGCATGTATATTAAAGTCTACTCTTGCTTTGTTTGCTGATGATCCAAAGTGTTATAAAGTTATAAATAGTGTTGCTGACTGTGAGTATCTGCAGAACGATATTAATTCCTCACCGAAGTGGAGTAATAATTGGGACCTTTGCTTTGACCCATCAAGTGTCAAATCACTTCAATCACTCGTCGTAAAAAAATAACATTATCTACTCATGTAGCATGAATGGTACCATCTTAGGTCATGTTAATTCAATTACTGATTTAAGGATGGATATTTCCTCCACCTTAGTTTGGAATGATCACATAAACAATTAATAAGCAAGTCTTATAGTAAATTAGGTATGAAAAAGCCTATTTTGGGTTTCGATGCTCCGCAGAATGCCGGTAAGATTTTGTATTCAACCCTAATTAGGAGTGGCTTAGAATATTGTAGTTGTCAGTGGGCAGGTACATCCAATCAGAATATAAAGGCCTTGGAAGGGGTTCAACGAAGGGCTACTCAGTATATCCTTCACTACACGGATTTAGATTAGAAAGACAGGCTTTTTAAACTTAACCTTCTGCCTCTAACTTACAGAAGAGAAATAGTGGATTTAATATTTTTCTACAAGTGTTTTAATGGTTTTTGTGATGTAAATTTGGATGACTTTGTATCTTTTTATAGTTCCACTTCCAATTATCGCAGTACGAGATCTGGTAACGACTCAAATCTCATTTCTGCCACACAGATTCTTTTACGCGTTCTTATTTTAACAGAATTGTTCCCTTATGGAACCAGATGGATTCCCACATCAGATCTTCAGAGAGTCTATCTCTTTTATAATCTAAAGTAAACCTGTTTTATCAACAGAAATTTAAAACGTATTTCAATAGATAACATGGGTAACAACATGCCTCTGTCACAGTTGCCATCCAACGTAATTTGCTCCTGTGTGAGATTTTATCTGACATTTTTTCTGTTTTTATTATGTCAATGTTTGATGACCATTTTTTCTGATTGCCTTTGTCGTTTTATTTTTTTCCCATTTTTGATGTATGGTCAAACAGTGGTAGAGGTGTTCCACACATGTTTGTCTTAACCATTTACTGGCTTCTGTTTTCCGTCTAGACTTTGTGTGTTTTCTCTTGTAGTATAGTTGATTTATTATTATTTTGGTGTCCATGTTTCAGACTTGTTATCTTTGAATGCATGTGACGAAGTATAATAATAATAAAAAAAGGATGATGTATATATATATATA
>LD345467.1:38380-54626 GCA_001465055.1 Ptychodera flava
AAACGAGGTTTAATGTAAATATTTTCAGCTGTATGTCTTCAAAGCGAGACTCAATGTAAATTTTTGACCTTTATTAAAGTTGATGGTTTATGTATGTATGTATGTATGTATGTATGTATGTATGTATGTATGTATGTATGTATGTATGTATGTATGTATGTATGTATGTATGTATGTATGTATGTATGTATATATTTATGTATGTATGTATATATGTATGTATGTATGTATGTATTAAAAATTCTTCTCTCTCTATATATATATATTTTGCATCTGTTATATCTCTGAAATTAGCGTGATTGTGTAAATTAATTTATTTTGCATTTGGCGCCTCGTATAACGTGAGTTTGACAAAATGCTTGATTTTACGTATTGGAACACAATATTATTGAATACTTAATGTATATCTTTGTATATGGAACATTTCAATACGTTGATATGCGAAGCGAATGTATCTTTATAGCTCAAGAGTATATGTAATGCTGATCTTTGCACACCAAGTGTACACTGTACTTATGCATTTTATTAGTATACATACGTGCATACTTGACGTATTTGACACATGTACAGAATAGGTATATGTGTATGAAATCTTGTATATCAAGCATCAGTGGTGGTCTTTAAGACTTTTTACATTATATGTTTTTTATACGTTATTAACCCATCATGAATTCATTCGTATAAAAAAGGGATATATCACATTAGCTCTAATGAAAAACAGTATTTTTGATCTTTTAATTTACATACCGTCAAATATACAATGGTGAGGTTTAAGGCCATGTTATTCTGTTCACAGAATGTGTTACATATGTTATGAGCATGATACTCTGATCTATGCATCCTGCAATTAAACATACTCACATTGTACGTCAATTTCAATTGATTTGTTTCCGTATCCCTGTCCACCATTAAAAAATGCATTTGTGGCATGACATGTATAATTCCCAACGTCTTCTTTCTGAATGTCATTGATCTCTAGCTGAGAACTACTGCTCAATTGAGTATCGTCTCGACCAGTCCAAGAAAATGTTGCGGCCGGGTTTGCATCTGCTACGCACGTCGCCTTATAATTCCTCCCTTCTATGACTTTGCCGTTACTGAGATCAAAAATTAGGGTTTCCGGTTCATCTAATGGGAGGGATTTGAACCAAAGTATAGAATGTGAGGTGAAATGCACGTAAATCATTCATGACAACACCTTGTCCTATTTGTTTGTACACTGGCCCTATTTTTAGCCTAGTCAGAAAGCACTTATTAAATCACCACTCTTTCGCCGATGATAATCAGTTATATGGGGAAGCTGTTTGAGCTAACGTAAGGGAAACACATCCTTTCTGATCTTTTTCTTACCAAATCTGCTCATCCTTTCCACTGTTTTCTTATAATTTTCATTATGTTTTACACAATAGTTTGAGCGTGTTTCATCCGCCAAGTCATTGGTCTCTCTAATTCAACTTCAGCCCTTTCGAATAGAAATTTATTATTCCTTTTGCACTGTTTATCAGAAATTACAAATACACTTTATCATTATTAGTAACATTCAACACCAGGGATGAACATTAAGGCCGAATAACAGCTAACGATAATCTGTCAAACTGCTCGTTTTCTGAATATCAAAATATAAATAAGTGCTCTGCAACATTTTGCAGCAAGTTGAAACAAATTGAATTAAAAGGTTTTCTTTAACAAATATAAAAGCTACAACAAAATCAAACCTATTCCAGTCTACAAGTTTCAAAAAAGCTTAGATGAGATTTCAAACAGCTAACGTGTCAATGACCCCTGAACACTTTTAATCTGTGAACGTTGCATTGCAAAACGTAATCGTACTTATTTTACTTACAGTGGACGTTTAAATCAATTGACGAATTACCATATCCTGTCATATTATTATGATAAGTGTTTTCAGCAACACACGTGTATGTTCCATTGTCTTCTCTGCGGACGCCAGTCAGATACAATGTTAAATTCTCATGTTTCATGCCATTTGGATAATACCAATACCATCTATCGATCTTCTCTGGGTTACCGTTTTCCTGCACTTCGCACTCAGCGAAATAGTCATCACCCTCCACTACAGTGTTACTTGTCTCACGCGTTATGCTTGTAGTTGGTGGAACTGAAGGGGAAATGAAACATTTCGTTCTGTGACGTAGTTGCTGTGCGGCATCAGGCTCATTAAATAACATTTGATACCCTGTATAAGTCGTGGGCTAAGGGGGATATACACGAAACCCGTACAGTGTGAAATGTTTCGTATCCAGAGAGCTATAGCAGAATCCATTTTAAGGATTCTTGCAATGCACGTTAGAATCCATCAAGAATCCATCAGTATCAAGCACTGGGAATCCATCACTTATCATAAACAATCGATTCCCTCTGGATTCCAGAGTATTCTAATTGAATCCAAAATAGAATTGATCATAATCATTTGCTGAATTTTTCAGAAGCATTGGGATTCGTAAAAAAACAAAATGGAATGTTAACAAAAAAATAGGAACATAATAGCTGTTATGGCCATATTTTGAAGGGTATCACCAAATTACGATTTTGCGATTTTGTTAGTAATCTGCTCTGCCTACTTTTAGCATAAACTAGCTTATTAGGTATTAGGGGAAAGACAATTTATTTATCTGTTTTAAGATGATGTAATGTAATATGCAATATCGATTAATGTTTTCGTGAAATAGGCCAAAACATAACCTATACATAAAAACGTCATGTCGCAAATTACAACTAATCTCAAATTCAGCCAATCTTTTACCCAGACAAAATACAAAAGGCAACACTTTGTATTCAATTTGGTTTTGTTCTTTGGTTAGTTTTTTAGCTACAGTGACTTGTAAGAAACGTGAAAAAGACTTGTAACTTAAAATATATTGGCATGTTTTTTTACCGATTTGTGTCTGGCTTAACCGCTAGGTGAGTGGGTACCGTACATTGTAAGGTCGAACCCGATTTCATCCACCGAATAAGCTTAACTGTCATATTTTGAAGGGTACCGCAAAATCACAGTATTGCCAACTGGCACGCGTTTTTGTTAAACCAGTCTTCTTGTAAGTGGTCTGTTGAGCTTATTTTCAACGTAACTTGGCCTAAGGGGTATTATTAGAAAGGCTTTTTTTCAAATTCTACCATTTTTTAATTAAATATAATACAAAAGGCATTCCTTTGTCTAAAATCTATTTTATTTGCTACAAGGACATGTCTTAGTTATGATATTGACTTGTAGCACAAAAAATATACGCATACTATAGCCGACTCGCATGGATTTTTGTTAAACCAGTCTTCTTGTAAGTCGTCTGCTGAACTTATTTTTCAATATAGCCTGGCTTCTGGGGTATTATTGGAAAGGTTAATTGATGTATTGTTACGTATAATATCTTCTATAGTTTGTATGATAGAGAACCAAACTAACCCCTACTCCTAAGATAATATCGCAAACTACTGTCAAAACTAATAACAAACTCTACCAATAATTTATCTAGACATGATAAACAGGGCAACGCTTTGTATTCAGTCTGTTGTATTTGTTACAGAAACATGTCAAAAACTTGTAATATACTTTTACCAGAAAAGATTTTTTATGTTAAAAGTCTATTTAATACTTCTGACATGTTCCTGCAAATAAAACAAATTGCATACTAAGTATTGCCTTTTGTATTATGTCTAGGTAGAAAATTGGTAGAATTTGAGATTAGCTGGAATTTGCGACATAAAGTGTTAGGGTATTGGGTAACTGTTCGTCTTCTTTCGTTAAAAGTATAGACGATATTGCATGTTATAATATGTCATTTTAAAGAGTATTTAATTGCAGTTCCTAAGATACCCAACGAGCTATAGTATTATATAGGGCTCAGCCCTTTGTGTCGCGCCAGGGGTTTATATTAGAAATATTTTAGTATTGATTCATGATCAGTAATAGTAAAGGACATAATTGAATTTATTTGTACTTGCTAGAAACATTTGAACCACAACTAAGCAGTTCACATACACGATGTCAGACCCTAACTGTGTAGATTTCTGTTTAATCTGTAAAACTATTGGACGAAAATTGGCAATTTTTAACATGAGAACGATCTATAATGTAAAACAAGGGATATAATGTTCCAAAATCGTCGCAATAGTAACTGCACTGCCCTGCAACTTCGACTTGCACGCTAACAACTAGTGTTCCATCCTAAAACTAGAAATGTTTTGCGTCTAGTTATTGACAGAGAAGGCGCTTTTCTAAAATTCAATCCCAGCATTCTTTGCGTATGCCCTCGTTCATATACACGACAGTTGTCACCCTTTTCCTATTTCTAGGCGTGATAGTAACAATATTTTGTATCAGTGACAAGGCGGATAATAATACTGCTTAATTAAAGAGACATTTTATTTCTGCACTGTTATAAAATAATTCTTTGCAGAATTCGTATTTGCTCATTTACGAGCACTAAAAAAACAGGGCGGCGGCCATGAAAGCCGGGTACACTTCCGGTTACTCGAATATTATCTTATGAATCTGTGCATGCGTAATCAGGAAGCCGCTTGCGCGACTGTTATATTGAAATGGAGTAAGGTGTGATCGTTTTTCATGAAAAATGTAGAAGATATTGCATATTACAATATGTCTTCTTAAAGAAAATAAGATTACCTTATATTGAAAAAATGGGCCCAACAGGTGACTTATGAGAAAACAGGTCCGACAAAAATGCATGTTGGTCTAAAAATCGTCATTTTTGGTACCCTTCAAAACATGCCCGTATTTTTTCGAAAGTTGCATTTCGTATACTAGGGATCCAAGGCTTCTAAAAAAAACAGGTCTGTTATCCTGCCGGGTCCACATAGATCCTCTCTAGCACATGCACTAGTAACCTTAGCACGTAATTCAAAAGTATGCTATTTATTGCAAAAACATTTTTTTCCTCTGGAAAGAACTTGAAGATACTAGGAAAGCTATAAACAACCTTTAGACCTGCTTATAATTGAGCAAAATTTGACAAGATGGGTAACTTGAAATTTAATGACGTTTCTTCATGAGAACAACAGCCCGAATAATCTTTAATAGGCAGTAGATGATACCTGGTTTAATAATTGCATTAAATCACTTATTGTGTGTGTTTGGTATTAGGGTGAGGTGTGCATAAATTTTGCATTAATACTTACATTGTACTTCAATCGTTATTGGTTCATCACACATCAGTTGACTTGTTTCAAGTGGGGGTAATGTTTCATACAATATGCCACAATTAAAGACAGCACCATTGTCGTGTCGACTGAATGTTTTTGGAAATAAATGGACCCGAGTATCTTGTCTGTTTACCGCTTCACCGTTAATGGTCAATGCTGATTCACCGGGAGGGACGCCTTTTGGAGCTGTGCAGTTTAGTTTAACACTGTCCTTTTCTAACACTTTTCTTCCTGGACGTACTGAACATAACGGCCCTTTATCTACAGA
Source organism: Ptychodera flava (assembly GCA_001465055.1). Taxonomy (NCBI): domain Eukaryota; kingdom Metazoa; phylum Hemichordata; class Enteropneusta; family Ptychoderidae; genus Ptychodera; species Ptychodera flava. The sequence goes on from LD345467.1 coordinate 43,824, forward strand.
AAAAGTAAGCATATGTATGCGAGTATTTTAAAAATGGGGTCCTGGCGCAATTGTGAGAGCACCCTCCGTCTTCGAAGAGGAAGTTCACCAAGGATGATTTTACATGTCACTTACCTTGGAAAAGCTATTTTCGCCATTAATAACTAGCGCGATTTTTTACAAAAATCTATAAAAGTAGTGCAGGAAGTTGCCCATGTAATTTGAATCATGGGGAAAAAACTCTAGTCTCGGAGCTGCCATCTCATGATATGCAAGGGACCATCTTCCCATGGGTATGGCATTGCCCACTCACCCACGCTGAAATCAGGCCATGTGTATTTACATAAGTTTTGTATATACTGAGTATCCTTGCATAAACAATGAATCACTTGAATTGTCCACTGTCAGATTTTGTTGCTGTTTACTAGTGTGTTGCTGTTAGTGGACAATGCAGGAACCTATCCGTCCGAAGATGTTCCCTTCCATGTCACATGATGCAAGCTCCAAGCCTGGAGCTTTTTTACTGTGATTCACATTACATGGGCAACTTCCTGTAATATTTTTATTGGATTATGTAAAAAATCGTTATAAATGGCAAAAACAGCTTTTCCGGGCTAAGTGACCACAAAGCTACCACATATCTAAAAACCAGATATGAACTGAATGTTCTCACATGTTGATATTCAGTGAACAGGATAGAAAATTTTAGCATTTGCTGCACATGGTTTGCTGACTTTTTAATGCTCAGGGCGACCATTGCAAAACTACCAAGAGGGCGCTCCTGAAGGCTACATCCTCGAGGTAGACCTCGAGAACCCTGAGGAGCTTCACCAGGCTCACAAAAGATTACCTTCTGGCCCTGTGTGCATGGTGGTACAGGAAGAGCGGCTGTCAGTGCACCAGCAAGGACTCTGAGGAGGAAGACGAGTGCCCTCTGAGGTTGAAAAGCTTGTCACAAACTTCTGTAACAAGGAGCTCTACATCCACTACTAGCGAAGCCTGAAGCTGTACCTTTCCAAGTGGCTTCAGTTGAAGAAGCTCCATCGTGCCCAGAAGTTCAAGCAGAGCCCTTGGATGGAGCCCTTTATCTAGAAGCGGGCAACCGCCATCTTTGAAAAGGACCTCTCCGAGCTGATGAACAACTCAATCTTTGGAAAAACAATGAAGAACCTCCACAATGGGTCAACATACAGTTTTTTAGTGCACTTGAGGAGGACAAGATTCAACACCTGCTGGCCAGCCCGGGGACAACATCTTCAATAATGACCTCACAGCATTCCAGCTCCACAAGCACTTGCTCATCTTCAGCTGTTCCGTGTATGTGGACATGGGCCTCCAGAACATCTCAAAGTTCCACATGTTTGACTTATTCTAAAACCAGATGAAATCCCCAGTACTGCAAGCGCTCCACACTCTCACTCCTCCTCAAGGTGCTGCAGGGGGCATCTACCAGGACATGGCCAGGCGCCATCCCCTCTAAGACACATCCAACTATCCGCATGAACACTTCCTCAAGCCAAGAGTTAACCAGGCCCACTATTTCATTGCTCAGTATATTGGCCTGCGTCCAAAGATGTACTCCAGCTAAAAGTCTTTGGAGTGTTTATCAAGAAGGCCAAGGGTATGAAAAAAATATGCTGATTTGGCTCATCCACCATGAACAGCTCAAAAGGTCCTGTTGAGCTGGAGGAGCTTCTACCACAGCATGCAGCATTCAGTCGGGCGCCATACCTATGGACAGCTCTTGAACAAGGTCTCTCTGTGGTTGACACCCTCGCCCATGGTAACAAGAGAGCTGACCAAGCAGCAGCCCCCCCCCCCCCGTGACACCACCAAAAATGTTTGGTGCACCAAATATGCTGTACTTAACCTATAATGGCTACTATCCAACAAACAACATGTTAGAAGAGAAGAATCGCTGCACTGCTGGGGATGTGGTCCAAGATGACAGAGACCACATGGTACCAGTGTTCTCGAGGATGTCAGGCTTCTCCTCCCTCACATCCATCTGGTCCATCTGACCGACTTGACCAGTATGTTTGGAGGGTCTTTATCTTCACATAAGAGTAAAGGAGCCACCCATTGTCAGTGACGTACACCATCTGCAAGTTGACGTAGAGTAAGGGAGGGACAACTGCTTCTTGGGAGAATATGTGGATCTCCCTGCGTCTTGGGGTAGAGGGCTGGATGAAGATGAGCATGCTTTGTCTATTCTTTCTATCTAAGGCTCGCAACCATCTCACACAACCCTCTGCAAGTGTGTCAGTCGTGACAGACATGGAGAAATATGGCACGTCTAGCAGCAAACTGCTACAAGTCAGCAGCAAGTGGCCAGAAGACAGCATTTCCAAATACAAAAGTCGCAGTAAATGTTTTCAAAGAAAACAAGCAATCGGCATCTCATGCACAATTGATTGCAAGTGTCTTGGCTTCTGCTTGAGAGGCATTAAGAAATACTGAAAGTCAAACAGCGACTCTGCGGCAAGTCAGGCAGCACATGACTTGCCCAAATCAAAGGAGAAACACCACAGGGCTGCCAAAAAGCCTGTTGCGACACAGATCAATTCCAATTTTGTCTGACCAGTGCCTGGCGTTTACTACTCTTGAAACTTGGGCTCATCAGATATAATAGGGATTCTAACTTAATCTCTTGTGAAAAGAACTGCAAGTCCCCAAAGGTGACAGACAGCTTTCTCTTCGCCTCGAGTGCTTGGCTCTGTTTTTGTCTTTTCCAGTTCTGGATCGATGGCGTCTGCTCTATGTATGCCTCTCAGTCTTGGTTGAATCTCTCCTTTCTTTCTTGCCTTTCTTTGTCTGCATTGGTGTACGCTGTCGCATTGAGAATCGCCCTTACAACTCTAATCCTAACCGCCACTGTCATGCTTTGTGCTCAAAGAGTGGGGTCTTTCGTAATAATATTTTTTTCTTCACAAGCACATCTTTTGTTACAATAGTCACTGCCATAGTTCCAAAAAGCTTGAGGACTCCGTTCCAGATGGGTCTACCACGGTCACCAATCTTTGTCTTCAGTATTTTTCTATGCTCATCGAGTAGACAATGCTCATCCCTGCTAGTAAAGCCTCTTCATACAAAGTGGTAAAAGGGCCTTGTTGTAAATCGCACCATAAATATGTAAATATAAAAACTGAAATGGTGTCCATAAATTATTCAATTCTATAAAGAGAATGTCGTACAGAAGGATCAAGAGCAGAAGAAGGAGAAAAAGGCCCTTGGGCCCATGCCTGTGCAACAGCCAGTGGGCGTGCAGGAGGACAATTGTGTTTACAGTTTCAGGAGTACAAGCTTAGAGCTGTAAAAGCACTCCAGGCCACCCCCAGGAGAACTTAATAACCATTGTATCAAGTCTGAGAACATTTGCCTTCCAATACCTTGGGATTACTTTCCGGAGGAACCAAAGCAAACCTGTGGGTCACTTTCTCTGCTTTATCTTTTAATTTTTTACTGCTGGCCGATCTCAGCCAACTGCTTCCCCTCTTCCACCTTTTTGGAAATGTCATCTTCTTCATCTTCACTGTGTCCGATCGCTCCACTGCCAGTGTTTCCACAGTCTGCACTGAAGGTGGGGGGTGGCAGCCTCCACTGCATGCGTTCCCTCTGAAGAGGCCATCTCCACCTATGTTAGCGCGGGTTCTTTTGGCCCAGTTTTTCATGTTAACGTGTTTGGCAGTGATACGCCCTGCGCTGACAACATTGAGAACGTCCTCCAGCTTATTTATCTTACTCCTGGGAATTCGGCGTTCAGATCCTTTGAAAACCTCTCTACGTCACGCTGTTTATTTGCAGCAAGCAACCAAGACTCTCATTACTTAAAATATCGAGGTTCTTGACCATGTTCTCACTCACACAGACATGGAACAGTGTCTCGTAGATGGTATTACAGTAGCACTAGCTGATGAGCTTAGGCTCCAATTTCACGGCAGCCTCTGGGGTAAAAGGCGTGCCAAGCAAATCATTGCTTTGGCAAGCTGCCGCAACACACAGCAGGTGCCTCTATTCCTTTCCACTAGTTCCTCCTCTTCCTCTTCAAGAAGGAGAGGCCACTGGGTACCCTGTTTCCTTCAACACGTCCTGCACATTTTACGACCATCGCTTCTAAAGTTTTCACAAATGTTATTGCAGTATTGCACTATCGAGAGAAGCCAAAGAGGAGCCACAGCACAAGCAGGGCCACTGTCGTGAGGGGATAAATCTTAATAGCCTGTGCTGAAGCTTCTTACAATAAACTTTGCATGGGTGTGTGAACATTGGCTTCTCCGCAAAAGCATACAACTTAACAAGCAAGAATAGGACCATGTTCTTTTGTGCTTACGCGCTTCTCTAAAGAGCTGCCATGTCAAAAAACTCCTCTGTTGTTGTAATAGATTTCTCTGAGGTGCTGCTTGGCCCCACACTGCATGAAATCTCAATAATACTTAGAGTATAAGCATGGATTATTGCCTGTATTTTGCTGCATAGTTAATATACAGATGAATACAGTGAAGAGTCAATAACTTGTATTAAGCAAGCCTGTATTCATCTGGACTAATGTGAATTCACGTGTATTATTCTATAATAAAGACAACACATTAGAGTAAATTTATCTGTATTATTGCATTGTGATGCAGAGTCAAGCAATGCCACTGTGTCACACTGGGCCATCATGCTATACCAATTTTAGACAAAGAGTGCAAGGGAAATCATTGAAGTTGACAAGCTGGCACCCCTGAGTGTAATCCATAACATGATACTGCTGAGGTTGTTACATTTTCACAGATTTCCGTGGAGTACTTCTTGGGAGGATTTGCAATCGATCTTTCAGATAGGTTCAGGTAAATACTTACAGCTACGCAGGGGGGGTGTCATCCTCCCTGCATGATTCTTGGTGCTATCAAGTGCTCTGAAGTGGATCATGTACTCCTCGACATTGACAAAATCCACCCTTCTGTGGCTCCTTACTCCTTTTTGTTCACAACAATCGTTTTGAAACCAATGACGGGTGCAGTGCTCATGTCAGTACTAAAGTCAATCTTCCAATCTTTGGCAAGATCTAGGTAGACTTTGCCTCTTAGCTCTTTTTGGAAGATGATCTTGTCACTCAGCCCAATACCCTTGGTTAGGGTGTTGTTGTTTTATGTGTCAGTATGCACTGTTCTTTTTATCTTGCCTTGTTGAAATGTGATAGCTGATAGAGTTGTTCTCTTCTGTAACATTGTACAAAGAGTTGTAAAGCGTGCAGTGCCGCAGCCTCATGCCAATCAAAGGGCCAAATTTGACCACTCCAGTTGCCCTCCTTTTAGTGTAATATATATATATATATATATATATATATATATATATATATATATATATATATATATATATATATATATATATATATATATATATATATATATATATATATCATAACATGGCAAGCAACTGCTGGTTTGGAGCAATGCTGTTGCCCTTTAGCGTCGGGCTTGATGACATACGAGATATCAACATGGGATGCCTGCTGAAGAAGCAGAAAATCAACAACGAAGGCATGCTATACAAGCATGCTGGCTGGCCATTTGTCCTCGCTCAGGCTGCTATCCAGCAGCATAGTCATTAGACGATTTTGACGACCTGTCCCATGTAGGTTACCTGGTCGGAACTAGGCTGACTGCTAGAGACTCAAACCCTGTTGCCTTCAGTTTCATCAGCAGAGCCAAAAAGATTTGCTGTGAGATATCGCCACCACTCTGCAGGACCTTCAGGGTACCCCAATGAAGGATTTCCCACCAGAACTCCCGCCAAATCTGGCTCACATTTTGCCATATGACAGAAGTTGCTCAAGCTTAAGGATCTTCGAATTTTCCTAGCCCCTAAAATCTAGCCGAGAAGGTCGCCACCTTCTCAGCCAAACACCACTACACCTTAAACTGGTTCAAGACAAAAAAATAATGAATTCGAAAAATGAGCTGAGGCGCCCTATCACCTGTGGTGACTGGTATTGTAGTCAAAACTCTAGTGGCTTGGCCAATCTGTTCTATGATTCAGCGGGATCAGTGTTTGATGTTAAAATCTTCAGGTGAAACCACCTTCCAACTGCAGAAGGCCAAGAAGAAATGACTAACAAACTGTTGTTCATCATCGACAGATCAATTCTCATCGACTGCAGCAAGCTGAGCACCACAAACCTGTTTGATCAATTACTGGCAGACGTTCAGCTCAAAGCAATGAATAAACACCTGGTTGGTGTTGCCATCTGGTTTATTGTTACTGATTGTTGTCTTGATTTATTTGGTAATGAGACAGGACACATTCAGTTAAAAGACATGAAACGGGGCATAACGAGGTCGTTATCAGCACAATTACTGTCAAGCAAATCATTGTGCTGGGCGTCAAATACTTCCTACCACTTCTGAAAAATGAAGAATTAAAAGACGTTCTGCCTCCATATACATAGGCACCGGCATAGAGACACCACCTGGTGTGTACCACTATTTCGCTCTCTCAAATATCAAAGACGTCAAGGATCTTCAACCTTGTTTATCAAGACAAGTCTGGAGGTATGATTGCCTTGAGGGCCAGTGGTGCCTCAGAAGTGTTGCACTTAGATAGGATTCTGGGATACCCTTGTCCCTGAAAGCACAACGATAAAGCCTCACGAGCCATACTTTAGGCTTGTTACTCCAGGCGACTTTGGGGAAAGAACATATGACATTCATTATGTTTTCAAGAGAGATGCTGGTTCCATATGAATAGTGAAAGACTTAAACAATTTCCCCATCTCAGATCAAGTAGACCGAATTCTTCCACTGGCGGTGTGAGACTATGGAATCCCATTAAAGCTATATCAGCACCCCACTCAGGATAAGGGGAATAAAGCCATATTATCCTGTAGGTAGCAAATATAAGCGATTCTGAACCAGTCCTGCAGGCCATCCCTCTTAGACTATATATGTACTGAACGTGCTCATCAACTACCATGACTCGTTGCCCTACCCTCCCAGTTCAAAACCGCTATTATACAGGATTTGAACGTGTGACAAGTCTGAAAAATCTTGAATATCGCCCCTCCACTTGTGCCAGTGGTTGCTGAGGCTGACCCAACAAATTGAAAGTTTACTGCGTCCATATTTAAACCCCAGCATGAGACACCACTGAATATTTCATTCTCTGATATTAAGTACAATGAAGACAAGCTTCTTGTTGTTGTTGTGGCTGCTACTGATTATATCAATACTCCTGAGTCTCTTCTTTAAGGAACAAAGCCAGTGCCACAAGAGTAATCGTGACACTAAGGAGACCGTTGGGATCATGATGAGAGAGAACGATTAGGACCCCGGGGGCTAAAAGGTTGTGGGGATATATATGCGAGTGGTTTATATGGCAAAACTTGTTGTCCCTACACAAGGTTGTCAAAACTTGGGGTTCCCCGACTATTTTGGCACTCTAGTAACCTATGTGTAGGGCCTCGCAATATTAGGGATTCCTAGGACATGGAGGGGTTCTAGTGGATCTCTTTCTCTTCTATGTTGATGAAGGATTCACTTCCGTCAATCTTGAGGCACAACTAGGCTTTATCGCTTGCTTGCAATAAGTAGAGGTAACAATTGTTCTTCTGTGGGCCTTCTCGTTGCAAATCCCAACAATAGTCTCAATGATTTTAGCTAGGTCTTATGTCACCCCATAGCAGCATGCGACTATGCTGTCTGACTTATGCGGTGGGAGGAGCTGCAGCACGACCCTTCTTGCCAGAGATGTGCCTAAACTTTTCAGCAGGGTTGCGCAGTGCCCTTTCTACAAGGGACCTGCAAGTCTTCCATGCCTCCTAAGTATCTTCCATCACAACTGCAGTTTAGTGAAAAAGAATGCTAATGTGCATATCTTCAGATACAATACTGCATCTTCAAGGTTGTCTATTTTTTATATTGCTTAAGAAAAAAATAATTATATTTCCCTCCTGGGAAACAAACCCAGGTCTCTGTGACTAAGAGTCAGTCGTCGACCCTTTGAGCCACCGTAATTGACAAGAAACATTCTCCTAAAAGGGCACTTATTGATTTTAATGCCACATGTCAACAGTCCTTTTGCAGTTGAGAGGAATGACTACCAATCAATTGAAACAAAAACATTCTTTTCTAGCAAAAGATAAAGCCTCTGGTTTTCAGATTATTTGCTACCCTAATCTCAGAAGTGGTAGCTAGCAGAAGTTAAATGGGGATGGCCCTTGATCTGAGCGCAATCGCTCGGCAGCTGCTATCTGTTCACTTCTAGAATAAAACATAATCACCAAAATTAGCGTTAATAAAAGCACGACACAATTCCTAGGCTATCTAGAGTATGTATAGGTTTACATTCCTTCATGCACAACAAGTGCATGCATAACAAGCTCTATTAGAAGGACTGAAAGCTAATGATTGTGAGATTGTCGGTACAGGTATGGTTTTCACTAAAAATACACACTCTTACAAACACAGAGTAACAAAGCACAGAGACTCTTCAAGAATCACAGATCAAGCGTTCATGTATAGACGCGGTTCCTATGTGTTGTTTACATGCACGGGAAAGCACATTGTTTATGATTGCTAATGTTTCTGTACATGCGTAGGATTGCACTGTATACCCCTTAATATTTACACTTAAAGCTTAGAACACCAGAACGGCGTGTAGAGGGGGAGTCTTGTAAGTAATATATAATTTGTAGGATTTTTTCTCTAATATAAATTCAAATATTGTCGGCTACGAATTAGTTCATGCAGCTTTGGCCGCACAACTACCAAGAGCCCATCAGAAGCCACTTGCACATGTATTCAACCTTCATCGCATGAGGTATACCCTTTATCAACCATATGTACATAACAATAAAAAGATATGCAAATTTAAAGACGTCTGCCGCTCAACAAGGGCTTGGGGAGTAGAGCGGGCGATCAGACACCCCTCCCTCATCACCTTAACAGTGTTGGGAGCCCTCCTTGGTGAAATAGGCTTAAAGACGGAAGGTGTTCTGATAATTATTCCAGGATCCCCATTTGTATACTATTTACAAGGAGTTACTTTGTATTCAACATGTGAAACATGATTCTTATTATCACCTGTCGTAAAATCTCATAAGTCTAACACTAAGACATCGGCGATATTTCTGTTCTTTGAAAACACCAGATAATGTATTTGTCATTCTTGTTACTGACAAGAAACTAGTAATAAATATTTGAAGAAAAAGTGACTTCACAAATGCAAAGTTTTCTTTCTATATTGCATTTTCTTGTTTGAAGGTTAAGATAGTAAAAAAGTTATCGGAATTACTGCAATTAACTGTTTAGCCAAATAATTATATAATTCACAATCTATCGAACCTGACGAAAACGGTACTTCATTGTTATTATTTGAGGCAGTTGCAACTATTATAAACCTACCTAAAACATAGAGATTTGCATCAGAATTTTCAAAGTTGACTCCAGATTCTAGTAAACAAATAAAAGTATCTTCTAAATCCAAAGATACATTCGGGAAAAACAAGTTAAACTCTCCCATTTCATGGTTTCCAGTAACGCTGATATACGGCACTGCAGAGTTTTCATTTTGTGCAACTCTATTGTCACGCTGTGTGTTTCCTCTATACCACTCTGTGGTGTCTGCGTTTTCACCAGTGCAGTTCAGTTGTGCGGCTAGTCCTTCTACAGCTAACGTGTCAATCGGACGTGTGACAAATTGTGGTTTTGAGAAACCTAAGAAAGATATAGAAAGAAAACAACAACGACGATCTAATGTAAAATTACAATTATAATTATAATTTCCAATGTTACAATTTGCAACATTACAAACATTAAATTTTCAATATCTTAGTAGTCCCATCAATCATAATTGCCTCATCATTTTCGTGATTTTATTGCTTGGCACTGTCCATATAACCTTTGCTTTTTAGGCTTCCTTATCTAGATCCGGAGTATGCTGTTGATACCGCCTGTTTTCACAGAAACTGTAGGAAAGATCGCGTAAGGTTAATGTAGATTAACGCCAAAGTATGTTGGTTTCGCCACCACGAAAACAAACAGCTGGGTCCGATTGGGGTTTTCCAATCAAGCTACTATTTTATGACTTTAATGATACTAAGCCCATAGACGTATACAGTGTAGCTTGTGTTATTTTAATATCTATATACGTGTGCATGGTTCTGATTTATTGTTTAAAGGATAGTCACGATGTGTCAGTAGAAAGTATCAAAAGCTTACAGCATAAGCCTTTCTTACTGGTTCGGGAATTCTGTTAAAATATCCATGTGAAACATTTATCTAGTAGTCCATTGCAATCTATGCGTGGAGTCATGATCGCCAGCAAACCTCCAATTTGTATGCTAGATAAACTAATAGACATACGCACTGCAATGACATGAAAACGTAAGCGTATAAGTAAGAGTGCTATCATAATTTCAACTTACATACCTATTCGGCTCGAACTGAGATGAAACAAAATCTCAATTCTCATTATTATTATTCCATAAAAACATTTCATTGTGTCTCTTTAAACTTTCTTCTTTGGGCACAAGGATAATTTCTCATTAGGAAATAGTGTCTTCAAATGTCCCTGAAACGAAATAAATCATCTTGTTGGTATGAGTGGCTATATGGCAACAGCGTAATTCTTCAGATTCTTGCTTTTTCGCATGCTACATCACATTCACACCAGAATGGCATCATAACCACCACATCGGCTCTTCAGATTACATTTGCATTGCATTATAATGACATATTTTTTCATTGCTACAGCACACAGACACAGACACAGGCTTTGACACAGACACACCAACACACACCAACACACACACACACACACACACACACACACACACACACACAC
>LD345467.1:54780-86224 GCA_001465055.1 Ptychodera flava
TCTCTCTCTCTCTTTCTCTCCACATTGTTGTTTTGATGTGCGATATTCCAATATCACACGCTATACGTCAACACGCTTGTCAGTAATCAGTATTTCCTGTACCGTATTAGTTTTAATATGCGTAAGTGTTATTTTATCCGTACGATTTTTAAAAAAATATGGATAAACTAATTAATTACTGTAAATTTGCAAATTATTTGGCAGAAATGAAGGCGTACCAATTTAATGTCAATCTCCCTGTAGTTTCCATTCATTTACAATGACGGACTTGTGCAATTGCACAACGCCCTCAACATAAATCCTGTACTGGCATGATAACACGCGTACAGTTTCGTTTGACACACCATCTACAATATCATACATCCAATACACCTCCGTGAAAGACAACACACCTCCTGTGTTCATTCCATCGATTGCCGTTTCAACAACGGCAAAACTATGTCACTGAAGCGTGGACAACCCGTATCAATTATCTTGGTGATGATTTCGTCTTGCATTCTGCGTTTTGGTGAGTTATTTCTCTTTATACATCTTGTCTACGGAACATATATTGTAGCATTGACTAAGGCATTATTTTTTGCTATTTGTTGCTGTGTTCTTTCCTTCCTTCCTTGTGGTATAACATCAGCGCCTTGGTCTTACAACAACTAGTTTGAAATACAGGTCGTAAAATAGCAATATCATCGTCAGGTGGTGTGCATCATAATAATGATTGGCTCAAAAAATGAAATGTTTTGTATTTTGACGCAAGCTTGTTTGGGAGTTAAATGCGTGCTGGTTGGTTTCAACATTTACGCATTGCTTTTCTATAAAGAAATGCTATGGCTTCTCGTCATGATCTTTCCTTTTTTATTAAAAGGAACACTTATCTGCTATGTGATTTTGATGCGTCTGCTATACGCTACAGATTTATTTATACATCGGGCTATCATTTCTCTTTCACTAACCTATCTACAAATCGACAGTGAAGTGCAATTTGTATAAACCATGTGTATATACATCTACGAATGTGTACACATACATTTATGTATTAATCCCTTATATTTTTTCTCAGCATTCACAAGAGGACATACGAGTGACATGATGACTGTGTCACAACTCGTGGAGACACATTCTCTTTGTCTTAGGCTTTTCCTTTAAGTGAAGAAGAAAATTATTAGGGAATTTAACCACAATTGTCCATGCTAAATATTCATTATTTTGCAAACTTAATGTGATTTCTGACGATTAGGGTGTTGAACTTTTCATGACAACTCTTTTCAATGCAGGTTTCTGATGATTCCTGTTGGTGCATATGAGGGATAATCCATGTAAACTTGGTGTGAAGGTTATTGATTGATCAAGAAGCTGTTCAAAGTGTTACAATTACCTCTCTCTGGTGAACATCTGGTTAGTGAAATGAGCAGGCCCTGTCAACCATCTCCAAGTATAATCTGTAGATGGACTTATTCCTTCCCGGATGTCAAAAAGTGCTTTGATAGATCTTGAACCTGAACAAATAACCATAAAATTGTCTATGTGTTAATTCATACTCAAAAACGTTTGATTAGGCCCAAATATTAGCGGCTTGGGATACACATGCCACCAGGTCATGTGACACACTGTATATAAAATCCATTCGAGTAGCAGCAGGACAATATACTACTCATTATTTTTACAGCCTTTGTATTCTATACACTTGGAAGGCGAAATTGGACGAGCAGAAGAAGGCAGTCGTTGAAAATTCTAATATAACTAAGGCAAATTCACACGCATTGAGGTGTAGACAGACTGAATGACCGGAATAATGCCTGAATTTGTATCATTCGTCCTACTAATTACTACCCAGGACTGCCGGAGGGAAGCATCACCAACTTTGTCCTTTTTGACAATTATAACTTAACTTTATACCGCTTTTCAGTAATTTTTGTCGAGAGAATGAACTTGTTTCCTGGTCGGATATTTTGTACTACTTACAATGGCTGGTGAGTGAGGAAAAACCAAGCAAGGTCTACGAATTCTGTAGACGCAACTGAGGTTTGGGAATTTTCACTTTTGAATGTACTTCAAAAGTCAAACTTAACGCTGATCTTTCATTTGCTCTACTTCTCGAGAAAAGCCTGTTTTCTTGATATGGGCTGACGAGCTTAAAAATATTGAAATGGAATTCAGGCGTGGGGGGGGGTCGTACGATTAGGAAATTGAATTACGTTATTCAAGAAAATAGGTTAATACATATGTTTTTTTAGTGACTTTAAGATTACGTTTCCCCGCATAGTTCCGGCAGTTATTAGCACTAGTAGCACTAGGATTCTCTTATCACGGCACTTTCCATGACTAAGGCAACGATCAACACTTGATCTTTTGAAACAGTTGAGTTTGCCAAGTTCAGACAACTACCATAGGTAGCCTGAATGTCATAATAAAATTAATCTTTGTCATATTTTAACCTCCCTTGCTGTGACATATTTTCGATTGAAATTACAAACGACATCAAAAGAGGGATAAAACTGCAGCAAGTGGAAATGAATACAGAAAACATTGGCCGACCAGCAGGAGATAAAATACTTGTAAAGGCAGAGGATAAAAACTGCAATAAATAAAACACTTGCAAATCGCAGAGAATAAAACACACAGACGTTTCGGATACAACCCTTCATCAGTACCAAAACTGGCAGCTCGCAGATTACTCAGGCGGTGTGTATGTACTATGGTCATGCTTTACGGAAACACAGTTTATCTTCTGTGACTTGACAAAAAAGGGGTGGCTGCAGGTTGTTTCTGATATATCATTTTTGTATTTTTAATGTTTTATTAAATATGCGTGTAACCCTATTTTTCAGCAATTAAAATCACGAAAATGATGAGGCAATTCTGATTGATGGGACTACTAAGATATTGAAAATTTAATGTTTGTAATGATGCAAATTATAACATTGGAAATTATTATTATAATTGTAATTTTACATTAGATCGTCGTTGTTGTTTTCTTTCTATATCTTTCTTAGGTTTCTCAAAACCACAATTTGTCACACGTCCGATTGACACGTTGGCAGTAGAAGGACTAGCCGCACAACTGAACTGCACTGGTGAAAACGCAGACACCACAGAGTGGTATAGAGGAAACACACAGCGTGACAATAGAGTTGCACAAAATGAAAACCCTGTTGTGCCGTATATCAACGTTACTGGAAACCATGAAATGGGAGAGTTTAACTTGTTTTTTCCAAATGTATCTTTGGATTTAGAAGATACTTTTATTTGTTTACTGGAATCTGGAGTCAACTTTGAAAATTCGGATGCACAGTTTTATGTTTTAGGTAGGCCTATATATTTAAAGAAGTATTTTCAAATGAATGTTTTTTAACATTTCACTGCGGGAAATCGCAATCTTTTATAATCAGCTCCGTGAATAGTTTAGGGCTGAAATTTGTCGATGTGATATTTGGTGAATTTTAAATGATCTAAAATGGCATTAATGAGCGCATTTATTGTAACAAAACGTGATGTAGGGGTAGTTCAGGATCAAGTAGCATCACAATTTACTGCTCCAATTAATCAAAGCATAAATTTGGGTAAAACTACTCCAGTTTCAGCTTATTTAAGAACTCTCCTTTCCCTCTATTACATTGTGATTATAATTTACAGAGTACAACATGCACAAAACTCTGGGAAAAGACAATAGTTTAAATTTTTAGTAGATCTTACATTAATGCAAATTAAACTGCAAGCGGATGTCTTCGGCAATGTCGATATAATATAATTGTCTTTGCTCTTTGATTAGAACAGATCTAAATGAAATCAGGTGGTGATAAACAAATACAATTTTTAGTTTATGATGACGCAATAGATTAAATCTTATTCTTAAATTGAGATTATTCTACTTTCAACAAAGAAGAACAAGTGTGTATTACTAATGGATAATGGGTCTACCAAGGACCATGTTACATATGTTGAGTCGCATGATATCGTCTAACACATGCAATTGCTTTTGTGTGTAGATAAAGGATCCATTTGTTCAGTACATCCAGGGAGAACAGTGATAGAAAAATACAATGCGACACTTAACTGTACAGTTCCAAAAGGCGTCCCTCCCGGTGAATCAGTATGGACAATGAATGGTGAAGAGGTAAACAGACAAGATGATCAAGTCCATTTATTTACCAAAATATTCAGTCGACAAGACAATGGTGCTGTCTTTAATTGTGGCATATCGCATGAAACTTTGCCGCCACTGGAAGAAAGTCGACTGATGTGTGATGAACCCATAGAGATGGACGTACAATGTAAGTATTAAGCCTGATGAAGAATTGACGAAAACCCCTAAAAATACTGTGTGAATTTAATTAAACGAATATTAATACAGCTACCATATATTGCATATTGAAGATACTACATTAGTCGTCATTTTGTTCTCGTGAAAAAACGTCAGTTTATTTCAAATTACCTACCCTGTCCAATGTTTATTAGCTTTCTTTGTAATCTCTTCTTCTTTCCACAGAAAAAAAATGTGTTTTTTGAAATAAATAGTACAATATACTTTTAAACTACGTGTCAGACTTACTCGCCATCAAATTCTACTGATGTGCACCGTCCTCAGAAGGTTGTATCTGATTAGTAGATTGTCACTATTCACAGCACCTTAAGCAGTCTATTTATATTTTATTTAATTATAACGGTAAAATTCAGCCAGACAATTGGATAACAGCTTCCGAGACGATGCACATCAGCCCACAAATTATATTCATACTGAACATGATGCCGTAAAACAAAGAGCTCACGGAACAAACGTGAATAATTCATCTCCCTTTTAGTTCCACCAACTGTGAATATAACGCGTGAGACAAACAACACAGTCGTCGAGGGTGATGACTACTTTGCAGAGTGTGAAGTGCAGGAAAACGGTAACCCAGACAAGATCGATAGATGGTATTGGTATTTTCCAAATGGCACGCAACATGACAATTTAACATTGTATCTGACTGTTGTCCGCAGAGAAGACAATGGAACATACACGTGTGTTGCTGAAAACACTTATTATAATAGTATGACTGGATATGGTACCGCGTCAGTAGATTTAAATGTCCACTGTGAGTAAAATAAATAATATTTCAGATTACATATCAATTATTTCTCTTTCTTTAAAAATGTTTTTTTACGTGTTAAATTTCTTTTAAAATCAACGAAATCAACATCACGCACATCAACTCATCTGGTAAACTTATAATCACAAAAGAATAACTAAAGGACAATTTAAAGAGATGCGTTTTAAAGGTTGATTTAAAAGAAGAGAGAGAAGGGGAACATCGGACCTCAAGTCGAAGATGATGAGAAAAAAATATATGGATTGGTAGTGAATTTTCTTATTTTCATATGTCATGGCACAAATGTTCAAAAATATTATGAAACGGCGAAATTTTTAATAAAACCGATGATATTGTATTAATTAAATGTTCAAGAGATGCTTTTCTTCACATTTTACACTTAGTTTTCTGTTCTCTCGTTTCAAACATTTTTTTACAGATGGACCGGAAGCCCAGATTCTTGACGTCAGTAACGGCAAGGTCATCGAAGGGAGAAAGTACACAGCGATGTGTGTAGCAGATGCAAATCCAACCGCAACATTTTCCTGGACTGGTCCAGGTGATGTTTTATTCAGCAATAATTCTCAGCTGGTACTTAGTGACACTCAAAAGGAGCATAGAGGGACTTATGCATGTCACGCAAACAATCAATTCTTTAATGGTCAATACGGGTATGGAAACGCGTCGATTCGAATCGATGTACAATGTGAGTATGTTTATTTTGCAATCTACAGAATAACAATTCGTAAGGACCTAAATGTTAATTTTTGACGGCATATTTTCGAGCATACAAAGTGTTTTAATTAAATAAGATTAACTTTAACAGCCAAATATTACAATGATGATGGGTTGCAATTGTATATCAATAAGGCTACAAAGACTTCCTTCAGGGTTGGGGGAATCTTGAATTTTTTCTCCGAATTTATCAGTTAACCCACTGACAACACAAAAAAAGCAAGTATTCCTTTCTAACTCGTTACAGAATGTTTACTTTTGCTATGGCCCTTTTACGTTGTGTAAAACTTTACGTTTCAATTTTGTCCACATGGCAGAAAACGTGTTACCTTTAAAACCAACAATCAAAACTGACAAGAACTTTCACATCATCAGTTCCCTGTCCCTGCTCATCGGTTGACTCCACATTGACTGCTTATTTGTTGTTCGTTTGGCATTTATTGATTTATTCAGTAATTTTATTAATGAAACTTACCCCATCTAAAATGTGCACATTATATTTTACAATTTTTAAACAGCAATCTGGTGATTTACATTTCAGCAGCTGCTCAAATTGTACACGACATCGGTTCTTTTACTTGGCCTTTCTTTCTGCAGATCCACCTACAATGGATGTCGAGCCAAGGCATACACGCAAAGAACATGAAAGTGTTAGGTTTACCTGTAACGCTACAGAAGGAAACCCTATGAATGTAACGTACATTTGGTTTTCTTTCGATGGCAAAATGACACAAGGTAAAGAACTACCGCTGTTCAATGTGACACGCGATGATACGGGGAACTACACATGCATCGGAAATAACACGTACTACAACGGGGAAGAGGGAACCGGTAGAAATACAACTTTCTTCGATGTCCAATGTAAGTATATATAGAGAGAAGGAAGATGGTGTCAAATATAAAGTTGTCTGACTACAAATTTGCAGTTAACATTCTGTACATCCTAATTTAACTTGCATGTTGTACTGTTAAAAAGCAGAAAAAAGCAAGAACAAAACAAACACTTGTCATTACTTAAGATATATCATTTTGGTGTAAGCTTTGAGTAGTTATTCCATGCACTAAAGCAGCTTATTACATATGTACCACAGATTACTTGCATCGAAGCGCGCGCGTACTACCGGTATTTGCACTGCAGTGCAATACCAAAAACATTATGCCATACCTTAATGAGTATTTACCAAGTTTGACCCGGAACTATTTTTGTTTGTAAACACAAAAAATGCCGTCTACAAGATTTCATTTCACTTTGGTTCGATGCTAGTTATAGTAAAATGCATGGCATTACCGATTAAAAACTACGACAAAGAAAATTGTCTGTACTTATTATAGTGTGAGGATGATTTTTATTATCCGGAAGAGCAGTTTGTTTGTCAGCGAAGCAAAAACATTGACAACTGGCGACGTCCGTTTCTAGTTCCACGGATACACGGTGGCCGTCGCCGTACCACGGCGGCCATCATACATCGAAACACACGTAACTGCGGACGCAGCGGAGCCAATGAAACAGTTAACATTTTCAGAGACGTTTTTGCCCATAGCTTTCTCACCGGACATTCCCTGCTTACAATAGAAAGTCACTTTTGCATGCAGTTTACTCTGTGCTTGTGTGTCCCACACGCTAATGATAACAGTATTTGCTGTGCAAGGTAGCCTAAACACTGAAATTTGATCGTTCGACAAGTTACGTTTGCCGTATCTTACTCTTAAATTTCCCATAAAAATCTTCGAACTGTTATTTGTATCGATCATTTAGAAGAATTTCAAGCTCAAAATGTGAAAAAATCAAAAGCGTTCCATGTTCAAAGTTCTCTTCGTCTGGCTATCTGTGGCTACGTATATATGTGTGAGCGATCGCAAGCAGAGTTCGAGCCCTCCAACGTTCCTCTTACGTCATCCTTGATAAACAAGTAAACAATAGTTTAGCCAATCAAAATAGAGGGTGTGGCTGCGCTGACCAATGAAAATTGAAAGCTGATTCGATGCCTCATTACAGTGATGTCAATGTTATATAACTCCGCAGGGTCGCCCTGAAGCTTTGACAGACAAGTAGTACGCACGACTAATCGTCGATTTTCTCGATAAATGATGCAAATAAAAGATAGAACATATGTAATAATAACAGAACCCCATGGCCGGTGAGTGCAAGCGCGCCGTACTAGCGGTATTTGCAGGACTGCCGCCGAATACACCGCAGCACTCGTGCAAATACCGCTAGTACCGTGCGCTTGCACTCACCGGCCATGGGGTTCTGTCATATTATTCAAAACCACGATCGAAAATTTCTGTCGCTAGTTTTGATGTTAAGGCCATACATGTTGTTACAGACAGTCCGGAAGTTGAGGTCGATGTATCTGACTTGAGAATTAAGGAGGGTACACGAATGACACTGGTATGTACAATTGATTCTAATCCACCGGTGGACTACCACAACTGGACAAAAGATGGCTCACCAATCTCGTCGAATTTGATTTACACTGTTGAGATGGTAAATCGTAATGACGCTGGTAGCTACAATTGTACAGCTAAGACGACATTTTATGACGGTGATGTTGATATTGGATACGACATGACCAGCGTTGTTGTCGAGTGTAAGTACATAATGATTGATGAAGTATAGCTTAAATATGAATGTGAACGTGCCGAGTCACACAGTACGGAATTCTGCACAGCTATGTTATGGGATGATGGGTATTCTATTAGATATATGAGCCTAAGCTTTAAAGTTATAAATATAATAAATCTTTGTTTTTGAGTTTGGCTCTGCCATAATAATATTGTCAGCGTATATTTCTTTCTCTGATTTGTCAATAGATTTACCAATTGTTGCCATTCTCGGCCCACCAGTTGCAGTGGTTGAAGACATAAACCAAACCTCGATCACATGCACAGTTACTGACGGAATACCTGACCCAAAGTCGATCACGCTGTTCCACGTCAATGAAACGGTGAACCAGGTCGACAGTGCTGAAAACCAGAACGGGGTCACGAGTCACACCTTTGACCTCGGGGTCACGCAGCGCTGGCACAGCGGCAGCTACTACTGTGAAGCAAACATAACATTTGCAGACAAAAGTACGGAAAGTGGAATAAGTGAAGAAATATCGGTTATTGTTCACTGTGAGTACACTAGATATTGATATTAAGAGGAAAATATCAGGACCTGGTTCTTAAGATACACACACACAGATGAAACTTGAAATACTTTTAAGGAGAAAAACATATTCATGTGATTTAAATATTTCCAATCAAAATATATAAGATACAGTGTTCGGTCAGCTATGTTTACTCTTCCATGGCCAGAAGCTTAGAATCTTGACGGTTGTTTTTTATCAATTATTTTCGTATGTCTGCTGAAAAATTTGTTCTTCTCCTTCAAACATGTTGAAACATACACCTATTCAGCTTTGCAACACAGCGCATATACATGCAGAATGCACTGTAATTGTCGACATGTACATTGTTATCATGTAAACGATAACAGTGGGGTCGTTACACGTACTGGCTGAGTAGACATGCTACATGGTGACATAAAGTTGACATAAAGAAATAAAATAGTGAAAGATTACTTCAAAGTTTGCAGCTACTAACTCTTTAACGTCAAAGACAGCAAACAATGTTGATTTTTTTAAGTAAGACTGCATACACACGCTGTGGATGGATCCGGTGAAGGCGAAACGAATGAATGGATAGAAGTTTCTGAGAATGATAGATCAATAGAGAGTTTTACAGTTAAGACACAGTGATTAACGATTCCAGCGCTTTTATTTTCTCATTGTCTTCAAAGACAAACCAAGCTTTACAGGTGAGAATGAGGAGACAATTGAAGTGACAAAGGGGTCTTCTGCGAAGCTAATCTGTACAGTCGATGCCTACCCAGATGTCGAGATAACGTGGAAGAAAAATGACGAAACCTTCAATGCAGGAGAATCTAATGATAATTATGAAATCGCTAGTGTCGACGAAGGTGACGAAGGGGAGTATGAATGCAACGCGAAAAATTACGTTGGAGAAGATACACGTACTATCACCCTTAAAGTAATTGTATCAGAGGGTGAGCAATTTATTTCTAATTATATCATGAGATTGAATATAGTTTAGTTCCTTAATTCATTTCTTTTCTTTATAATCTATATATCATGCGTTTCAATATTAATATGGATAAATTACAGATTAAATAAATTGGTTATATGTATTAATTAACGATTGATTGATTCGTTCGTTCGTGTCTCAATATTTTGATGTTGTTTGAATATTTTTATTTTATTTATTTATTATTCATTTATGTATGTATGTATTTATTTATTAATGTATTTAATTATTCATTTATTTTTTTATTTATTGGGTCTATCATTTCCGATTAAAGGACAAACAGACATCCCATTGATAGCTGGTGTATCTGCCGGGATAGTATTCCTTGTTATTGTCATCATTTTACTTGCTGTAATGATAAAGAGGCAGAAAAAACCTGACAAAAAGAAAAATGAAGCATCAGGTTGGTTCTTTTTCCCGCATGCTATGAAAATTCGTGAGATGTCTTCACTATTATATCACGATGAGTGACATCTTTGGAAAACACGTGTCTTGCCAATTTATTGTTTGTTACGGAGAGATATGGCTGGTTTTGTTTGAATGTGTTCCCGTTTGGTCTACAAATGGTTAACTTTGTTTCCACATTTTCCTTGTTTTCAGAGATGTCGTCTCTACACTTTCAACAGTAAGTACGAAGAATATCCTGTCAACTTTTTTAAGTGTGGAAAGAACGCTTAATTTCCCTCACGTGCTCTGAGACAGATATTTGGCAAACAGAAATACATTAGAATGCAATCTGAGTGTGATGAATTGCAAATTGGCTATTAGGGAGTAGATTGTATATAATCTCGAGAATAACTGTATTGGAAAAATGATGAATTCACCGTTTTGATGACTAAGCTTAGTAACCGATATTGAAAACCAAGTGAAATCCTGTTAATCATGAATTAGGCAAAATACTAATGATTTTTCAAGACAGATGGCAGATTAATAAATAATTGATATGGATCTTTAACGCTATATTAACCTTATCTTTGCCAACAGAACGCCGCAGGCATTTGAAATTCACGAAAATCCAGACGTTGCAAATAACGATACAGGTGACACGGGAGGAAAGCGGAAATCGAATATGTATACAGGTAACCTTGGTAAACTATTCCATCTTTAGCTTAGAGGACAATATTTTTCAGTGTCCTTGAGAAATACTTCTGAGGTAACATGTCTGTGCGTCTGTCAACGGATAAAAAGTGTTATTGGTCTAACACTTATATGTATCAGATTTGCATATTTTACATACCTGAACACGAAGGTTTACAAGAGTTTCTATACCTGGACACAAAAAAGCAAACCATGGTCTCTTGAACATGTCAGAACATTGAGTTGATTTTATTCATTTGTTAAGAAAATGTTCGTAAATGATATTTTATCAATACGATTGGAATAATTTGGGATTGGATCTTCATATTTTTTAAATTTCTCAAAAGTGTTACATTCCATATAACTGAATGTTGCGATATTACAAATTAATCAAATGTTTCATTTAAAAAGAAGAGCAGATGAGCTTACATTAGCAGATTAAATCGACATTACTTCACCATCCGACTATCCCAAATCGGGTCCAATCTCGTTTATCATTTGCAGAGGCACCAATGTCCACATTTAAGACAGACAACGATCAGAACAATGTTAGTGGAGCTGTGAACAACGACCGCGACGATATTGAAGTGCTCTATGCGCAGTCAACCAGGAAATCGTTACATCAGGTCAGGATATACTTTTATCGGTTTTCGTTTCCTGCAAGTGACCCATTTTCAACCATGCACCTTTGTCTCCCCGTCAATAAAGACAATAATGCAATTATCAAATTCATAAAAACGTGAATTTTAAATATGAAGGTAAGCTTTTCTATCATTAAACAAATGAATATGAAGATCTCATCTAATTCATAGCTTTCTATTCATTGAAGTTTTAACTATTAATTACATAATAAGTGTTTTCTTTCTTCGTTTGCTGTTACATATTTTCCCAATTCTGATTAATGTTACGCAGAGTGCTGATTCTGGAAACAGGAACCATGTACCATTTTATGCAGGTGAATACATTTTATTTTATCGTAAATACATATTAAGAGGTGGAAGCGAAAATACGTAGGTCATGGAGGCTGTTTTTTTAACAAAGAATGTACTGTTTAAATGAAAAATGTTCATCTTGGTGTAGCATTGCCATTTGCCACTTACTGTTACAGTAAAACTGTGAGAGTATCTTGGTAAAATGCGCATGTACGGCCAAAGCGTTTTGACTCAGAAAAATATCCGATTTTAGAAAAAAAACACAGTGCATCGATAAATCATGATAGTGTATGGGCCACATTAGTACTGTGCAAAATATCGCAGTGTACCATGCTCACGATATCTTTAAGAATGTGTTATCCTAAAAAGATGATAAATCTGACCTAAAACGGTTCCTTCTATTGATTTTTCATGCGGCTTCACTTGAACTTTGATTTCCCTCTTTTTCTGGTTTTGTCGCAGAGCCAGGGAAAAATGATCCACCGCAAGAACAACCAAGACTGGTAAGTTGTTCTGTTGTGTAATCTGTGAAATTCTGAATGTAGCATTATTATACACCTACTGCCGTAACCTATGGGAGTTTGACCGTCCAATAATGTTCCGTATTTTGTATAGTACGCGGAGTCCCGAATACGGGAGACGCGCGACGCGCCTGTTTGACCCTTGACCTAGCAATTATCGGACGTAAACAAACTATTTTACGGTGAGTTATAAACAACTTCCACCAAAATGTATTCGTAGTATAAGGATTAAAACACGCTA
This sequence comes from Ptychodera flava, assembly GCA_001465055.1. Taxonomy (NCBI): domain Eukaryota; kingdom Metazoa; phylum Hemichordata; class Enteropneusta; family Ptychoderidae; genus Ptychodera; species Ptychodera flava. The sequence continues at coordinate 67,442 of LD345467.1, forward strand.
AACACAAAACTGAGTCTAAATGCAATTGATTTTTATTTTAAGAAACTAATTAAATTGAAAACATTCAGCGAAGTTTGCTTGTACTGCACTGAAAATTAATTGGCTTCGAGCCAACGCAAGGGACTTGTACTACGGAGCAGCAATAGCGCGCGTTCCACTCATATCGCGCATGCCGCATCCCTCAAAATTTACCATAGAATTAGTTTATACGGACGATTAGGCCAAAGTAAGTAAATTCTTTGTTTTGCGTCCACTCAAAATGGGAAAAGATACGCGTCTAAGCGGATGAAAAACACACACAAGAAAATTAACACAATGTAATTTGATTGCAGCAAATAAAAAAATTGTAACAAAATTTTAAGTTCATAAAAGCTATGCGGTTATGTCCTATTCAAATACACTGTGTGTGTTTTTCAAGAAAACCTTAAAAAACCTAAGCGCGTGGGGACGCAAAACAAAGCATTTAATTACTTTGGCCTTAATGTATAATAATAGGGTTATACACAAAATACGGCCCTGTATGGACGAGGGCTCAGTGAGTGACGTATTGGACGAGCCGAAGGCGAGTCCAATACGTCACTCACTGAGCCCTCGTCCATACAGGGCCGTATTTTGTGAATAACCCTATTATTATATTACCTGACTGGTCGGAAATTACAACGTGCGTGCAAACTAATCAAAGTGATACGTCGGTGACCGTGGCAAGATCTGGAGTTTGTCCTGATAGTGTCTTCTGGAAAGTATGCAGAGTGTTGCCAATACGCTTGAAGAAGGTGTAGCGTTTAACCATAAAGCTTTTATTGTATTGAATCATTCCTCATTGAAAATGTATGAAAATACGCCGTCTTGTATGAGCCTATTTTTCTATAGTCAAAGTGGTATGAATTTACGGTCAAACTCAGAGCTACAGCAAATCCTTTTGCTGATCACGATTTTTAAAAGACACAGTGAAACCAAAAGTCTAGTTTACAGAACAATGTTTGCTTTCCCGCAGATATGTCAACTCATTGCATGCAGCCAATGAGTTAATATTGACTAAGCACTTTTTGACTTTCTTGTGACAGTACAAGGTAGACAACAACGTCGAGTGTCTCACCTACGCTGACTTGGATCACGCTCCCGGGTCAGGAGTCACTGCACCAAAGAAACAACCCGAGGGAACGACTGACTATGCAACCGTGGATTTCAGTAGAACGGCCCAACAATGAATGTGACTGCCATTACCAACATGTAACCTTGAAGACGACCATCGCAGAATCATTTTTGATGGTTTAATTAACTCGCCAAATTTTGATATATTCGAGCTCAGTACTGACAACTTGACTTTTGTTCTACTAATAATAAACATATCAATCCTATTATGTAGAGTTAAGATCGCCAAGACAACTCATTTGTATCCCGTGACGGTGCGTATTTCATAATATATAGGCCATATCATATATTTACCATCTGGAATCTGAGCGAGGAAACAACTCATTTCTCCAACCTTAAACTACGATGAAAGAATGCTTTCAGTTTGAATATGGAAGCACAACGTACGATTCGGAAAAAAGGCATTCTGCCCGTCTGTACAGTTTCCTCGTTCCATAAACACCAGGCAGTCCATGACATGCATCGGAGGGGTTAAAGTTTTTATGACTCTACATCGGACAATTGTCTCTCTTTTCTTGGCGTAATTGTGTAGTTTAGGTTACACATGACGTATTTAGACCTTCCATTCCAAAGACGTACCGAATACCAATGCTACTTCGAAAGCTTGAGTTAAACTATATGTAAATAATTAATCCCTCTACTTCAGTTTATAACATTTTTTTTTTGAAATTTATGGGTTAATCAAACAGAGACAGAATTATAGCTTTAATAACAGCATCTGAAGTTTACAGTATTACATGGACGTTAAATTCCGATTTCTCTTTAAATCAGTTGTTATATAAAAAGATTATATCAGCACCATTAACAATATACTTAGCAGCGTACCGATATTCTGAGTATCCTTTCCTCTTTTATTAATCGAATTTCAAAGTCAGAGTTGTAAATTATTATAAACAACAATTTTTTTCAATACCAATACATAGGGGACATTTTTTATGACAACTTAATCTATTTTAGGTTATGAGAGATGCTCGTAGTGCCGTTGGAAACCAAAATAGCTTGCTTTTTGTTCTATATCGACAGTGCAGTTCACTTATTGATTTATAAGCAAGTTGTTATGTAAAAAAAAGAATCTTAGCAACGACTTAAACTGCCTACAACATATGTCCGGACGATCAGAACATAACAAAATCGGGTCTATGTAATATAGACACAGGTGTAATGTCAAACAAAATTTGTTTAGTTTTTGAAACTCTTTAAACCAAAGAGAAACACAAACTATGACATATGTACTCAAGAGTAAATAGCAACTGTGTGATGGAAATAATTCTCATTTATTTCTGCTTTATTCAATGGCACTCATTTTGATTAATGTTTCATATGATGTAAGTTGTTTTGATTCATGTTCTATGTTAAACAGTAGTCCTAAATGGACATGTAAGTGTGATATTTTGATTTATATTTTTATAATGAAGAGAATAATGTGCGAGTTCATTAAAGCAAAATTTATCATTTACGCAGAGAAACTATTAATTAATGAAATTAAAAGGTGATTGTGGTCTAATTTGTCAACTTATAATCACTAAAGTGGTCATTCAACTAAATCAGTTGCTTATTTGCCTCCGTTTTTTGGTTTGATCATGACATTATAAACGGTTTTGTAAATTTATTTCTATTTCAACTGAGGGGTGGAACTATAAATAAGCTGTACTATCATTTTCTGTACAAGACTGTAAGAGTTACAAGCTATATTATTAAGGCAACTGGACGGGGTTTATATTACCACTCTACTAAACTAAGCTAAAACTCTGTTCTTAACATCGCTGTTGTAATATAGTTCTTCTACAGAATACATTTCAATATCATATGGAATGTATCAGCCCATTGCAAACCCTGTAGGTTTTGTGACGGTTAGATCACTCACGTATATACTGTTTCAAGTAGACAATGTTTGATATTATTCATGATCACTTCCAGGAAAAGTCGTCGTTCGGCCGTACAGTTTAAGGGTGGGGATTAAGTATATCGCTAGAGGCCCACTGGAAATATATTTCAATTTCAATCATGCTTTATATTTTTACGATATCAAATCATAGCATCCGATTGCCATTTCATTTTGGCGATAAAAATTGAGTATTCCGAACATGGATTATTTCCCTTCCATTTGCTTTGGGGCCCCGAAGTTACACCACATGTATACTAGTTAGCGTCAATGTTAGATCAGTCACAGCTGTGTATATTTGACAAATTCAGAAAATACATTACATATTCCTGTCATTCAAAGCGTAAAATTGACTGTATGTGTTGTCTATTTATGTGTAACGAATTACCACACACACGGCGGTCGTGTCACATAAAGTCCGTGGTGTATATCTGATTTGGACGATTTTGAAATTTTTTACATGGTATGGCAAGAGGATATTGTAAAGCAATAATCAATCTTGTTTTGGAAAAAAAATCACTACTAATTAGTACAATGATTATCTGTCTGTCTTATTGTTATTAGCTTGTTTTTACCAAGATATCTTGGTGATGATGATGATGATGATGATTATGATGATGATGATGATGATGATTTTACTATTACTGCTATTGTCGTTCTGTAGTAGTGTATAAGAGAATAGTGTTGAACAGGTGGCCAATGATATAATTATTCATTCAATATTTAAAAGCTTAATATATATTTCTCTTTTGAGGCCATTTCAAGTGGCATTATTTTTTTTTACTAATTCATGACAACCGTGTCCTAACTCCTGACTGATCTGCTGAATATAAAAACACATCTTTCATCTCAAAAGCTTTAGCATAATATGAGATTAATCTGTTGCAAGCAGAAGTACGACATGTCTGCAAAAAGGTCAGAGATTATTCAGATTTATTGCTTGCTGGTGATACAGGGTACAATTGAGGTTATATGTAGTCATGCAAATATTCTGTGCAACCACCTATCATTTTCCAGGTGTGAACGGTCAACCTGATAATCACGACGCTTTTGCGATGCGAGTGTTCAGTTTAGTTTGCAGAACTGAAATCCAAAAACTAAAACGAGTATGGACATAGCTCAGTCTAAATTGCTATAGTGAAGATTTTATGACAAATTCTTTCAACTGATAACCAATGAGGCAATATGCTTCTCTCTTTTTGGTCTGGTCATCAATATGTAGAACTTATAATTTTAACATCTGTGGTGAGGAAGTCTATAGCTTATAATATGAATCGACGTCAAAGGTTACTTGTCTGCGAAGTCGAGCAGTGCCTGCCTGTGATATTACGAATTTCTTATCGAAAAGGTCGGTGCGGCTGCAATAGTCATAAACGCCGGACGGGCTCAACAATAAATTCAGACAGGCCTGATAGTGCGAGCAAACAAGCCAAACATCGCTGATACCCGAGCTCACACAAAAAGCCTTAGAAAATGCCGTTGACACTTCTTTCCAAATGAAAAGCGTTGCGCTCACTCACCTTTCTTTAAGCATCCAGTGGGTCGATAGGAACAACAATGCAGGTCGAATGTGAGGGCATCTACTGCCATACAAAGTAATGTTTTGAATTTAAATGCCGTGAAACGTACACAATTCCAATGTTAGCCTTTTTCCACGTAGAGGTAATGTCTTTACCTTTCTGACCGAAAGCTTAACCAGAGTATGCACTTCCCCCTTTTTTGGGTCTTCGTATTATTTCTCCCTGAAAATGACTAATACAAATATCTCGCACAGGTCAACCAGCAAGCGTTCATTGTTTATTAGGTATTACCTGTCACCTGCATGAAATATATTGTCAGCTTGTTTAAGCTGCACCTTGTTTTCAGGTATTTTTTGGTTGTTTAAACGTACTTTGCTGGTCAACCGTCGCCAGTTTACCTTTATATATTTTTACTATATCACTACTTTGGTACAGGTGGGGGACGACGATGGTAATGTTTTTGTAATTGTACAATATGTGTTTAAAATCGTGTGTGAGCTCGAGTCTCGATCTCAATTCATTTGTGTTTTCCTCAGACGGTTATATTTCAAAAAGCGATATCTTGAGCATGTGAAGAGGCTTGTTTCCGCCATTTTTAGCTGACTTGAAGTAGACACTACTAAAGTTGACAGTAGTATCAGGTTGTGTCGTGGTTAATACAGCTGCAATTCATCACCATAGCAATACGGAAGACCCCTTAACAATTAAAGTTACGCTTGTTTGGCAACTTTCGAGAATGGTGAATGCATTACACTCCATTTCTCCAAGCAACTACAGTGTACCTTGTGATAGCTGGATTTGAGAATGTCAGTCAGTCTTTATTCGATCTCAGCCAGGTGAACATGTTATAACTCAGTCATTACAAATCTTGTAATTTGTTCAATATTTTCGTACCTAGAGACGTAGCCTCCTCTAAATTCTTTACAGTATCTGGTGTTGATTGAACGACGGTGTTTTTAGCTCACATTTTGTATACCAATGTGAGGTTATCATATAAGCTAAAGTCGGTGGCGGCTGTGTGCATGTTTATATGAATGGTATGCATGCATGTCCGTACGTAGAGTATGTCCGTCAACATCAAAACTCGCGAACTGCTGCACTTTTTAGCTTTGTATTTTGTATGTGGTTGCATCCTGGGCTATAGATGGGATTTAGTTTGAATGAAGTTTGCAAATTATGCAAATGAACTCAAAAGTGTGAAAATAGTAAAAAAATTAATAACTCAAGAATCGCTCTTTTGATTGCTTTGAAAATAAGTGCGCAAGTACTTTACATGAATCTCATATAGTTATATGTGTATCGTGAATGTATCTTGAATATTGTATTTTTGCCAAATTTTATGTTTATTTTTCTCATTTTAAGTAAAAAAATTGTCTTCTCTGAAACCGTTTGGTCAATTGCTCTTAAATTTTGGTTGGATGTTTGCAAGGGTTTTACCCTTCTAATTTGTTGAAATTACTACAAAATAGGCAAAGTTACCGTTTGGGAGCAATTTGTGACATTTTTGGTCGAAAAATTGTAAAACATATTTTGTTTTCTTTAAAACTACCTACAAGACAGCTTTTATATTTGTTGTACAGATGCCCAGGGAAGACAATAATTGGATAGCTGGAAATTGTCCCGAAATATGCAATGTATTTTTAAGACGATTTTGTCATGAAAAGTTGACCTGTGGTATCTAAGTTGTAGACCTTATTTGCTTTTGTCAATCTTGTTTTTCTGGTTGTACTGTGTAGAAATCATTGTCAAAACATCACTGCGCTAAACAGATAGAAAAAAAACATTCATCTTTAATTTTTGGTTCCAATACTAGTATGTACCAATTCCGATCAAATGTAAGCAACACCGTATCATTGGCGGTATTTTTCTTATTCGGTGTCACCGATAAGGATACCATACGGTATCGACAAGGCAGAGTCGTACGTACGAGGTTCTACTCTGTCTGTCTGTGCTCTCTCTCTCTCTCTCTCTCTCTCTCTCTCTCTCTCTCTCTCTCTCTCTCGTTAAGATTAAGGGGATGAATGAAGAAAAGAATGTCTGGAAACTGGGCACCCTACTGTGTGTTCATTCACCGACCTTAAAATGTTGTATGTGCATGCATAAATGGGAATTACTTCAGATTTAAAGGAAAAACGGATTATGCCGATCAAATTACGTAGGCTGACAATGATGACATCCTGAGAAAGTCTGTTCTATAAATACAATTTTTATCGCAATTAGGAACGAATCTGCTGAAGAGGAAAGCTATTTGATTACGTCCTGGCAGATATACTTTCTTTCAGGCACGAGACAAACCGAAAGACAGATTGGTCATTCTCTTGTTACATTTCCCTTTTGATACTTTCAGCTATATTGTGTCATAACCCAAAAATAAACAAAATATCCAGTTCATAATGGTCATATGCCTAATGTCTCTTAACTGACAGTTAGCTAAATTTAAATTTCACGTCCTCATTGTGGTTATTCCAGATAATAATCTCATTAGCTTTGACAAGCACGAAATAAAAAGAATGTAATTGAATTCGATGAACTACGTTCAGTGAACACATGCAGGAACGACAGTGATGAACTTTGCAGATCCATGTCAGCTAATTGCTAGCTTCTGATCACATACAATTTTGAAGTGAAATTTACACGTACTTTTGATCTAATATTGCTTATTTGGAATGAAGGCTTTTTGCAGTTTCATGTTAAAGTATTGATCAGGTGAATACTCCATAAACCTTTACTATTATCTCAAAAGGCCTGTATCAAATTTCATGAAACGATAATCCGTGACGTTCATCATAACAAGACATTGCCGTATTCTCAGAGAAAACTATGGGCATATTTTAAAAAAAAAGTGCGCACACTACATATATTGAAGGACGAGGTATTTCCGGTTCAGTCTTGTCTCTTTTTAGTACGTAATTACTGCTTATACGTTTGCCACTACTTGCAAACGTATTTTCCTGAATTTAGCTGTTCTTTATAACGCTAGCAGGGTTTGCAGTATAAAATCTTCGAGTTTCAGTCAATGTAAACCCTTTCAAGACCAACCTGCTGTTTATTAATATTTTTAAAGTCCTTGAGGTGGAGGGAAACATTAAATGTAAATGTGGCAATATCTTGAGATACAGTTCATGGTTTATTGTCGGGGTCACGCACCACGTGCTACAGCTCATGCTGAAACGAAAAAAAATAATATGGGAACTCGGACACCATAGAAATTCGACGTCATTCAGTCAGCAAAGGAAGTCACTTTAATTGTCAAGTTACATATGTGAGTTAGAGGATTATTCGAGTATAAAAATGTATACTAATTTCCAGATATATTTTTTTCCTTTTATGGTGTCAGCCAAGCTTAATCTGAACTCCCACACATAGAGCCCTACTGAGTCTGATGTCAATGACCTATGTCAAATTGTCCTGTGCTTATTTGCCGCCTTTCAAAGGCCCGAGTCCCAACATAGTAGACAGCATAATTAGCCTGTAGAAGGCTTTATCACAGCATGTACGCATGTTTTTACGTTATTGACAGTTATGTAACATGAATTGATATGCATGTTTGTGTCATTAGAATGTATGCATTGTGTGCCAGCTTATTTCAGATTGCATTTGAAGAGGATTGTTCCTTTACACCCGGAAATAAGTCATATAACTACAGGAAAAAAATTGTGAGACTTGAGTGAGAAAGTGTCTTTTCTCGCATTTTATAGTGAGAAACACTTATTATTCCCACGGCTAGGTGGGGTTTTTACTTAATCATTGTTCATAAGCAATTCGAAATGCACTCCTTGATGACAGATTCTTAACGATGAGACTGGACATTCTCACCAAGCACAGTCATCAGGGTGTATCATACTCATAATTCACCGGAGAGAATCAACCAGACTCGCCGTTCATATAATATGTGATATCAGCCAGACTTAACTTGTTGTTCACTGCTGACAATTAACTAGATTAATTCTTACCGGTGAACAACAAGTCTAGCTGATTCTCACCAATGAACGGCGAGTCTGATTGGTACCAGTGAATTATAAATATGATACATTCTTACTGTGAAAATCACCATTCTCACTGTGCTTGGTGAGAATTTCCAGTCTCACCATTGAGAATCTGTTATCATAGTTGATTCTCACAAAGGAGTTCATTTCTCACTGCTAACCAGTGAGAATAATTGACAAGAGATTCTCATCAGCTGTAAGAAAGAGTTCTCGCTCCAGTCTCATTTTTCCCTTAAGTGTGTGACCATTCTGTAATAATATGATTTTAAGACTTTCAAGTCTGTTATAATTGTGTCGTGTCTATGATCAATTGGCACGTTGACGCATGAATTATTGTACATTTGACTTTATACATGTATAAATTCAAAATAGAATTTGTGCGAATAATGTAATATCCATACTAGGAAAGATCGTTACAAAATAGTCACCAGCAGCCATATTAGATTGCATTCCGACACAAATTGACGTGCATGTTAAAAACTCTAAATTACTTCAACTACGGTCCCTCTATCACTTCAATGTATATGGCAGAGGTTATTTATTATGTGCTATTTTGCCGTGATAAAGACCGGGCTGAGTTGAGCCGTCATCTTGATGTTTTCATTTCAGTCTTGTCTTCTTTTAGTGAGGGAGTTCGCCCTTCGGCTTATTCATTTGCTGCTACTTGCAAAAGTCTTTCCTGGATTTCGCTATCCTCGAAAATGCTAGGAGACTTTGCAGGATAAAATGTTCGAGTTTCGGTCAGTGAGAGAGACTGTTCAAGAGTGACCTATTTCACTTATTTAAGGTTAAAGTACTTGAGACGGGGGCAATGCAAATTTTTAGCATGGCAATATTCTTAACTTGCAGTGAGGGGTTCATAGTTTTGGGTCACACACCACGTGCTACAGCTCCTGCTGAAATGAAAGGAACCGATGTGTGCACTCGAACAGTATAGAAATTCGACGTAATTCATGCTTGATTGTGACCAAGAAGTTCATTTCTCACTTCTAGTTTATCTCTATGACTTGAAAGTAAAGTAACTTCCTTCAATATAATTATTTCCGCGAAGTATGTCTTTTTCTCAATCTGAAGTGGCACATAACCCCTGTTAGTCTGATGTAGATCTACTATGTCAAACTTCCCTGCGTTTAATTGTTCCCTTTTACAGGCCCTAGTCCCAATATGCGACGAAGTAGGCAGCTTTGTCTGCAGAAGGTTTCATCACAGCCTGTATTCATGTCACGTTATATTGATAGATTGGTATTAAATATAAATTGACATCCATGTGTGTGTCATTGGATTGTAGGCATTGTGTGCAAGGTGACTTTGGATGTGAGTCTCAAATAGGTTTGTGTCTATATATACCCGGAAGCAAGTCGTATCAATACAGGAAATAATTGTGAGACTTTAGTGAGAAAGTGACGCATTCTTGAATTGGCGAGGAACTCTTGTTATTCTCACCGCTATCAGTGATAATTTTTTTAAATTTCACCGGTGAGTAGTGATAAATGTACTCCTTGATGAAAATCAATAATGATAACAGGTTCTTACAGATGAAATTGGAAATTCAAACCAACCACAGATAGAAGAGTTACCATTCACTGGTGAGAATCAACCAGACTCGCCATTCATTTGTGAGAATCGGTCACACTAGTTATTCACTGTGATAATCAACCAGATTGATTCTCACCAGGGAACACAACAAGTCTGGCTGATTCTCACCGAGGAACGGCAAGGCTGATTGATTCTTATAGTAAATGATGAGTATGCTCATTCTTACCGTGAAAATCACCATTCTCACTGTGATTGGTGAGAAGTACCATTCTCAGCGACGTTAATCTGTTATCATACTTGATTCTCACCAAGGAGTGCATTTCTCACTGCTAACCAGTGAGAAGTTTTAAAAATTTCACTAATAGCGGTGAGAATAACGAGAAGCGCTCACCAATTGAGAGAAAGTGTTCTCGATCCAGTCCCATTTTTCCTATATTGCATTCTTTTAAGGTATGATTATATGAATTGCGATTCTGTCGTAAATTCGTTATGTCTACACCCATTCGGCACATATGACTGAGCCTATCGCGACACATGCTGAGACAGTCATCATTTTACATTTACCTTATTAAAAATTGAATAGAATTTGTATTCAGTTTCGTGATCTATTGGACGGAAATTATAGCAACAGACTATTTGCACTCGGCTAAGAGAACACTGGATGTCTGTAAACTTGCCTCAACAGTTGAACAGTATGACAGAGTGTCTCGTGGAAAATATTACAGCTGCAACTCACTGTATCAACCAAAATCACTCTCAATACTTGGAAACCTTTGAAAACTGTTGACAAATAACTTGCCTTGGCTCAAAGCAACCATAGCCATGAAATTGCAAGGTTTTTTTTAATTCGCAATTTTCTGTCGATGGCGACCGATTGAACTCATATTAGCACATCGTTTCAATATTCTTATCGCCTGTCCCTGTTGGTTATTCTTATCGCCTGTCCCTGTTGGTTGAAGAAATTGGCAATTTTATTCTTGGTCACGGGTTGAATATCAAGGGATGGATGTAAAGAAGGTAAAACAATGTGCACGCTCCCCTCTCTCTCTCTCTCTCTCTCTCTCTCTCTCTCTCTCTCTCTCTCACATTCACAGATATGTGCTGAAGTCAAGGTTAACAGGAAACAACTCCTCAACTAACATAATATTCTCAGTAACTCTGCTCACACGAACCGAATATGTTTGGCAAAGGTGTCAATCGTTCCGGTCTTTCCTCCAGAAACTTTCAAAAGTATTTTGGAATGCATAAAATGGAATGATGGAATGAAGTAGTTCAGTTTTCCTGGAATACCAGATTACAGAGCCGTGATCGAATAACGTGTACACTCAACGATGACAAGAAGAGAACGTCAATGCTATAAATACAGTTGCCTAACGCAAATACTTGCGAACATTTCAAAGTGTAATGACATTTGATTTAGTCCAGGCAGATGAAATGCCTTTAATAAATAAAAATACACCATTCGAAAGGGAAAGTTGTAACATTATATTTACTGTAACCCGATGGACGCATATAGCTCTTCTCTGTCACAACCAAAAATGGAAACCCGACTCACAATGTTTACAGGGCCACATTACTCGACAGTTTCCTGCTAACTGACCTCCCTCTTTGTTCATGTACTATATATAAACGTATCTGATTATTTGCCCTAAGGCGCTTTTTGACGTCTTAAAAAAATGGCACAAACACTTTGTTATGCCAAGGCATATCCGACTTGTCAAACTCCTTCCAAACTTGGCATCCTACGCATGATTGTAATTCTCACGGGTAGTTTGATTTGTGTTTGCTTGCCATTAACTGTTTGAGGACATTGACTATTTGAAATCTCTACTTTTAATTTTTTTTTTAGTAACAATATATTCAACTGCCGATTTGTCCATTGATCTATCTCTCGGTCTGTTTGACAATATGCCTTAGTCTCATTTCTATTTCCATCGATTCCATCCATTCTAACTCGATCTATCACGTCCTCAAACCTAGTCCATTTCCAGTTCTCCTTTCTGTTTAAAGGATGTTTATAAAAGTGAGGAAATAAACAGGGAAGACATGTCATCTATGTTCCTCTCATTAGTATTTTAAGCCAACATTTAGTACATCTGTCAGCAACATGACTTATGCTCCTGTAGACCGTATTTGTTTTAGTTCCTCTGGTAACGATTAGAGATCACGCGATTGCAAGTGAAATGTCTTCCTCTGTCTGCTTTACTGTCAGAATTTTTATCTCAAAAGATATTATTTACATTTCAATAAACTGTCGTAACCAGATGTACCCTATGACTGTATCGTAGACTTCCATCATTTTAAGTGTTTCACGTTTTGCATGCACGGTTGCGTTAACGTTTATTTTGCATTATTAAAATTGTCCTGAATCATAAAGTCTTCTCAATATGACTTCATAAAATGTAAATATGTTTTTTATTTGGATAGTTTGTCTACCCTATGTAATATCATAATTTACTACTCTGAGTTGATAGTACTTAATTGACTCCAAAGTCTTTCTGAAGCACTTTTAATCGATTATTGATTATAATTTTGAGCATCTTGGAAACTTTTAAGAATTCTTCTTTTATGTTAAAAGTTTATGCATCGCATTACATGTTTCTTTTCATCATATTTTTTGTACACGGACATGTTGTGATCAAAAATAAATGTGTAAATTTTACACAAAAAGCCCGTACATTACTTAATCAGTAAAAAATATTCATATTTCACAACCTTTTTCAGTGCAGATGCACTTCCTAGGCAACTTGCTGGGCACTTGCACCAACTCCTTTTTTTTTTAATTTTTTAATTTTTTAATTTTTTTATAATTTTCATTTTTTTATTTAATATTTATTTTGATTTTTACTCTTTTCAAAAAATGCTCATACAGCTTATGGTATAAGACACGGCGATGTTTGGTCACTGCAAGCAATACAAGTCAGTCCTTATTAACTTTGAAAAATCTTACTTCGGAGGAAAATATCCAATTCAGATATGGTAATATAATAGATTTACATTGACCTGGCATGAGGTGATATTCGGGGTCACGCAACACATGCTACAGCTTGTGAAAGGCAAATATCAGTATATCGACGTAATTCCCTCGTGTACTCTTCAAGTGGAAGTACTCGCCCATAAAACAAACATGTGACTCACAATGTAATGTAACCAAAATTCACCACAGTTTCATTTCTTAATTTTAAATTTTAAATTTAGGTCAGCGTAGTACAGTCTGCACCCCAACAAAACCCTGTAAAGCTTCTATCAATGAACGACGTCATGTGTTATTATGATAAATCGACTCTTATCGCTCGCGTTAGTTCTGATAATGCTTCTGCGATACACACATTTCCAAAATGTCAATCACGCTACCCCTCTGAGAAAGCAGGCTTATATTATCAAGCAACCCCTTTGCACAACAGATGAAATTCTGTGTATACTAATGTAGATATATTATTTTTTAACATCCGCTATTTATATCTGAGGGCATAATTAAAATTGTAGGTGACAGTTTGTATGATTATGTAGCACTGTTGACGTCACAATGTCGCCACGTGTTTTAGTGAGCCGTTCGGACACGTCCGACATGTAGGGCCCACAATGTCTTCGGTAATCTTTTCTAAATCGGCGAGTGTGCAGTCCGCCTTTCGCAATAAAAGCAACAATAGGCATTTGTTTGTTTGTTTGTTTGTTTGTTTTGTTATTTTTGTTGTTGTTGTTTGCTGTTTGTTTCATTAATTAATTGTTTGTAGTATTTGAAGAAATTGTCAAATTGCATACTAAACAGAGTGAGATAATCACCGTGGTCATGATGCAAGTATTCTATGGACAATCAATCTTAGATGTTAACATTGTAACCGATGTTTGCATTTTCGGCAGGAGTTTCTCAGCTTTTGCGGCAACATCGTTTTCAAAAACAATGTATCGCCGTCTTATCACATTTAATGCAAGTAAAGTTTCTACCCTCAGTTCAAATCCAAATAGTTGGAGGCTACATTATCGATTTAATGTTGAAGCAATATTTTTTTTCATTGTTGGTTTGATGCAGGATAACCTACTCAATCGACCGATAGCTTACAAAGTGTTGCCATGTGCTCCAGTACATATTTTCAGGGTACGCAAGCGATTGACCGGGCAGTATGGTACCTAGCCAATCACTTCCGGTCGCGGTGCGACAATCACCAAACGACACGTGTTAAGCTGCAAGGTAAATGACGCAGAGCTTATCATATAGACTGACTTTTCGTCGTCGTCGTCGTTGTCGTCCGTCTGTCGTCCGACGACAATTGCCTTCTCCTCTGAAACTGCAAGTCCGATTGCTATGGAGTTTGATATGCAGTTCACTTTGGGTGACCTCACTTAGGTTTGATCGTGGTGAAATTTGCATAATTGTATTTTCGGGCATTTCTTGATATTATCGGTAAACAATTCTTCTCTAAATCCGCATGTCCGACTGCTTTGGAATGTTATATGCAGTTCATTTAGTGTGGCCTCACTTAGATTTGTTCAAATTGTGGTGAAATTTGCATATTTGTATTTCAAAGGCAATTTTTGTCATTATTGGTCACATAATCTTTAAAAATCTTTTTCTTAAAAACTACAGATAGATTTGATATTTGGTATATAGGTCCCTACGAATGACATTTTTTAGATTTGTTCAAATTGTGCAGAATTATGCAAATTTGTATTTTCAATGCAATTGTTGGCATTTTCGGTCAAACATTTATTTCACCAAAAGACGCTCGTCTGACAGCTTTGATAGAAGGTATACAGGTTCATAGGGTTGAGCAAAATGTGAGACACTCCAATTATGTTCAAATGTACAATTTGTATTTTGGGAGCAATTTTTGCCATTTTCATCAAAAAATGTTTGTCAATAACTTCCCATCTGGTAGCTTTAATATTTGGTCTGAGGTTCCTACAGATCAACAGAATGTGGTTTATCGAAATTGTGGTGAAAACTGCAATTTTGTGTTTTGGGGGTAATTTTTGCCATTTTTTTCAAAAACTTCTTTCTCAAAACCTGCTGGTTTGATAGCTTTGACATTGGTAAACGAATCCTAGGGGTTATTTTATTATGAAATATTGAAATTATGATAAAATCAGCAATTTGGTTAGGGGGCAATTTTCTGCCATTTATGGTCAAAAAGTTTTATTCTCAAAAAAAACCCTGTTCATCTAATACCTGTTATTGACATGTTCTTAGTGATGATCTTAATGTTATATGTTCAAAGTATGATGAAATCTTCAATTGTGCATTTTTGCAGCTATTTGTTCCTATTTTTGTCAGGCCACTGAAATGAGCATACGAAGATTTCGACCTATGTCATCAGCATATGTGTCACAAATACTTATTTTCTACATAATACGGCGGGTCTATACCGGTCGCTAGGTCGCTAGTTCTGTCGTACAATGCGCCGGGGATATCGGTGATTCAGTTAGTGTCATACCACAGGGCCATATTCATTGATTAGACACAGACAGAACTACATTGACAGTTCAATTTCTATTACGGTGAACGTGCTGACACCTTAGTGGAGAAGAAAATATGTACCGGAAATATCAAGGTTGCTAATGACGTTGTTTGTAAGTCTATCAAGACTTGATTTTCCATATGGATCAATCGTACACCTGCACACACATTGTAAATTTAAATGGATAAGGCCGGTAATATTTTCGCATATCCCATTCATCAAAATGATTAAGCCCCTCACCTGCATTTCGTTTTAAGTCAATCGACATACCAAAATCATACTATGCAATGCCCACTGTGTGATTTACACTGTTCATTTCCTAAAGCTGTGTACACACAACATACTTTAAATTTTCAGAGTAAATTATGTCGACAATCTGTTCCAATGCCCAATGTCCTGTATAAAATCGCATTGTAAAAATAAATAAATAAATAAATAAATAAATAAATAAATAAATAAATAAATAAATACGTTCTGGATAGAAATTATAGAAGTGAAAAAAAATTCTTGCAAACGTTTTAGAATTAAGACGACGAACTCTATTTAACAAATACAAACAAACAAACAAACAAACAAGCAAAAGAATAGGGAAACTATTTATATCTCAAATGTCTAGCCGTGGGCAAGGGAAGTGCAATCTCCAATTTGCGGTACTTTTGGACAGTTCAACCATGCAGGAACAAAGTCTGCTATCTTCCGTCTAATTTTGGTCAGACAAAGCCAACATTATTGGCAACATATTGACACGCGATTTTCTACATTTAAAACAAAATGTTGGTAAAAAGCAGGTGGCCAAAATCTGTTCTTCAGCCTATCAACATTCCTTCTAGTTGGTAAAAAGCCTACATATGAGACGAACAAAGGGAGTGGAGGTGGGGTCTGAACCGCAAAGAGAGTCTCTCTGTAGTACAATGCGCTAAAGTCCAACTCATTGATTGTAGCTAGCTGTCAGTCGGATATAGAGACGGCAACCTGGCCTCAATTTCTTCTTTTGTGTCACTCCCTTTGCACATATGTGTCGCCTTTCTGTAGGGACATGAATGCCGGCTCCCCATATCTAAAGTTAATCTTACTGTCTTGTACATTTCTGTCATTCACCTAATTCTGACGGATGCGTGTCCAAACTTGAAGTCGTTTGTTTGGTATACACTCTTGGTGATTAAGCGCTTTCAATAAAATTCTTTTTTGCCGTCCGCGTTGTGGTGAGTTTTTCAGAGAAATTGAAGAAAACAAAAACAAAATGTTAACATTATTACAAATAAAAATATCATTTTTCCAAAGGAAACAAATTAAAAATGAGCTTATGTGTTTTTTCACCGTACATGTGTTTATTGTTTCCCTGACTGGCAGGTACAGTTTTCAAAAATCCAAGGACGGCAAACAATGAATTTTCTTTAAATAGCCTAAAGGTAGAATACGCAACCGAGACAAATATCTCGACTCTCCAACTTTTATAATTCTTTTCTGATCTACAACTTGTGGGGCCTCATGTTGAAGCTTGTGAAGTAAGAAAGCTTTTCACAGTCTTAGTCTTTTAAAAATCGAAAATTATATTTTGTCTCATACAGCTAACACAAAAGCAAAGATGGCGGCCATTTTGAATTTCAAGAGGCGATAAATATGGATAAATTTGCTTCTCTACTATCAAATTATGCAAGATGACTCTTGATTCTTATTCTTGATTTCAAAAGGGAACTGTTTCAAGTTTCCCTCCGGAAACTTGGAGCAGAAGTTTAAGTCTTTCAATTTTGTGACGTGAACTGCCTTAATTTTGATAAGCGGAACTAAGTTGTCGGCCACACCTGATAGATGGTCATGTTGTGTTTGGAAGCGGAGTCGACAGCTAGAACGGCAGGGGGCTGATCGACTGACATGGCGTGTTGCAAACCGAGGTACCGCATGGCCGCAGCGGATGCCTGCCACAACACCACAGGCAACTGATATACATTCAATGACTCCCGCTGTCAAGATTACCGGGTTGTGTTTGCGCAGCGTCAGTAAACGTGGATTTTTTTATCGTATGTTTACATTTTAGATATGTGCAAAGTAAGCCACGGCAATAAATATCCCAATATCAGCGTTTGTTTTGAGTTTAAGTATTGCTTTCGCGCTACAGACGACATAATGGCTGACGTATGCGATAGCCAAAAAAGAAGCGTGTACTGCATGAGAAGCTGGTACATGAAAAACAATTTCCGTCTATCATTATCATGTGTATGGCTGCTATGATTATAATATGGCGGCACAGCTGGTACTATAAATTTATTATTATCAGGCTAATGTACTGTTCGGGTTCTGCTATTATCTTGTTTATTTTGGACTGGGATGCATGGTTGTATAGACCAAAGTTGTTGCCTTGCGACCATTTTAGTGGACTGGTAATACTCTCTATGCCAAGCAAGTGTGTCATTTTTCGGGTGTTACTAACATCCGAAAAAGAGTCGACATGATTGAAGAGTCGACATGATTGGAGTACAATGGCTGCCATTGGCTATTGACACCGATTCTACGAAATGACGTTTACGACAAGACATTTATTATACCTCCTTCTAGTATTGAGCACATACCAGCGTTCGCATTTTACTGAGGAGGAAATCACCTTGGGGCTTTGGTGGGAAAATCCCTTCACTGTTGAATGCAAATAACTGACAGTACAACTCGGCTTACACAAGTAAGCTTATAATTTAAGAGAATTGTGACCCAGTTGCCGTATTCTACGCAAAATTAGCTATCATGTTTAATTTTCAGGTAGCTACGAATTGGGCAAGTGTGGTTTAGTGCGTCACGGTCCCTTTGGCGTGGACAATGTAACTCCGGAGTTGCAATTGTGTTAGTCATAATTGGCTATACATCACAGTCCACCACTTCTGTGCAGACTGCAGAGTGTCAGTACATACGCAATGACTGGCTTCAATACTCTGAACTCACATTATTCCTTTCGGGTATGCATTGAGTCACGGTTCTACAGTCGAAGAACCGCTGACCCGAAGTAAACGAGTGCGGTTGCCTTTTCCGATATATATATATAGAGTCAACAGGTCGTGACAAGAAACACTTGCGTTTTCAAGCAGTCTTACGACACGACGACAAAACAATGTCTGATATATGTATATTTTAGCAACGAATAAGCACCGCTTTCTCAGTCTATGATGTCAGTATGGCGTGTCGGTACAAACCTTTCATAGGGAATATAGCTTTCATTATTTTATTTCTACACCCGTTTAATTAGCGTATTCTCCCGGCAGTTATGA
>LD345467.1:92080-102227 GCA_001465055.1 Ptychodera flava
CCCGAAAAAAATAAACAAACTAAACATTAACATACAGCCAAATATGATTACTGAGCAATGTATGCAAAGAAAAAAAATAAACTTATACTGCGCAATTCCGCTGCCTGATGATCGACACTACGTTTTTTCAACTCACATGTGAATATTCTGCAGTGGTTATACAAAGTCAGCAGTTTGTAGAGCCATATTCCAAAAGCAAGTTCTTAAATTGATTCATTATAAATACGTCAGTTGAGGTTTTGGATTTATCAGTCTAAGCCGACTCGAAATAATTCAAACCACGATGGGACACTGAAACCCGCCGAAAAACACGAAGGATATCGATCAGTAGAGATTACGCAAATTATGAATTCCTGCCTTCGTTTTGCCATACAATGAAAAACTGAACATTGTGACCTACAAAAAAGTATAAAAAGTACAAGACATATATGACCTAGCTGATACTTACATAAGTTTTAAAAATTGACAAAAACCGGAAGGTTGGAAAGTCAATCAAATAAAACTTTAAAACTCTGAAAATGTAGGGTGTCACAATGACAAACTTGGTTAAAATAAGAAAACTTCAATTGATCCAGTTTTCACTTTCAAACTTCCCATTTGTGTTATTGTACAATGAGAATGTAAACATTTATTCACTGCATGAACTTAAAACGAACGGTTTTATATATTTATTTATTAGTGTTTTTGTGAAAAACGGTGACTTTTCGTCGAATGTGCGTAGAAAAGCAAGCATGATGACTAACTGTTTTCTTTAATTTTTTATTATAACACGATTGGAACTAATTTGGTATAATTGGATTTTCATATTTTTCAAATTTCTTAAACGTGTTAGGTTCCGTATACCAATGTGTGATATTCAAAATCGGATCTTGCTGTTTGTGATATGCCTGCTTTGTGTTCTGTGCAAATATTTGGTTTTGTTACATTTCTTCGACGTTCAATCTTGAAAACTCCTAGATAAGCCAAGTTTAACAATAACTCGACTTATCGACTTGCCCTCACTCAACATATTTTTTTGCAATCAATCGGAAAGCAACCCAACAGCATTCATATCTGGTTGATTGAGTTTTGTGCATGGTGATGTGTATACTGTAAGTGTATAGTATGTTTAGTTGTTTTGTGTGTGGAACTGGGACGCATTCTAGCATAATTATACACAATGCAGAAATATCTTCAGTTGCGCATTGTGCATGTTCCTAAAGAGGCGTTTTGCTGACCCTATGTATGTTGACATCAATGCGTAAGTTTCATATCAATAAAATTGGCAAACAACCCATGTATAGGTAAAGAAGCTATCTCTATTTTTCCTTGATTACGTGCATACAATGAATTGTAATGGTCTAAAAAAAACTCGTTCAAATTCAAAACAAAGGATGAAGTACATTGCGTATAAACATCACAACATACCGGAATATCGCCAAAGAAAGCAAACGGAAAAGAGAGAAATGTAAAGCTAAGTTAAGCTAACAACTTTGCTGTGAATACACTAATTGGATAATATATATATATATATATATATATATATATATATATATATATATATATATATATATATATATATATATATATATATATATATATGTGTGATACATAAATAATATTGCAAATAAGTAATTTGAAGTATTTGTGATTGAATCTTATTTTTTTGGTGGAAGTGAATTCTATATTGTGCTTTTCCAGTTAATCAAATGTTAAGAAAAAACATTTGTAATGTACAGTCTTGCCATTATTTTCTACATTTCCGGATAGTTCAATATACATGTCGTAAGAACTGTTAATACGATAACAATGATTAAAAATAAAATAAAACGAACAACAAAGCAGCAAAAATATATACTGTCTTGGTACAAGCCAGCTATGTTTACTTCAAAATTTTATTTTATTTTATTCCATTTTATTTTATTTTTCGCAAAAGAACTGTGAGCACTCTTAATTACGCATTTAACAAGAAATATATCTCCTGGGTATCTAAACAAAATGAAATAGAATTTGCATTCCGATTTTTCTTGTTCCATTGTCACTTTAATGGGCGTATAATGATAGATTTATCGATTTTTAACACCACCTAGATGGTACGTCCTAACCACACAAACAAGAGCCTCCGGAGTGTGGAGCTAAGAATCCATTCACTTCTGTCTGAAGATTGCAGGTTGCAAGAAACTTAAGGCTAAAAAAGAAATGTTTCTGGTCAGCGCGCGCTCGTCACTTGATCAACAGCGCGTCACCTTTTTCTCCTGTTTTGTGGCCGGCGGTCGCGGCAAACTACGTACTGCTTCAGCAAGCTATAAACCATGTTTAAGGGTCACTCGATACTGGTGGCCACTGCATGAAAACCCAATAATTCAGATAAATTCACATTAATGAGTTGCCTGTATTATAGAATAATACACGTGAATTCACATGAATCCATATGAATACAAGCTTGCTGAATACAAAAAATGGATTCTTGACTGTATTCATCTGTATATGCACTCTTCAGATAAAATACAGGCAATAATCCATGTTAATACAGTAAGTATTATTGGGTTTTCATGCAGTGGGCGGGCTTCACACATCTACCTCATGCATGTACTTTTTTGTCCAAATATTTACTCACAATTCAATGTCCATCTATTAGTATTACACACATTGCGCAAGGGTGCTTGGGAAGGATATTACAAGGTATAAGGTCCACCCAGCATGGCCAACCTCTTAATCCGTCAACAAAGAGCACTTAACAGTTCTGTGTATTGACATGTTAATCTCAGTTAAAATTACGTTCGGGTCAAAGATCTTAAGACCCTTTCCCCTTGTCGATGTATCGGCAGAGACCACGCGTGGGCAGAGACGACCTTACTAAGACTCTTCCATGATTTGAACAGGGGTGTTTTGAATACTGGCGATAGATTTGTCCTTGAGCCTGAGTATCCTGATTTTCCCGTAGAGAGTAGCATGAGTACTTCAATGATTGGCAACTTCCAGTCAATACCAATATCAGTGACAATTTCAGCATTCGTCGAGTTTGGAAAATATGTCACATTTAATTTAACTGGTGGTGAGCTGCAGAAAGAGTAGAGACCAGTACTAGTGCAGAATGTCTTTCAGTTGTTGATGGGCGGTGCAAAAAAGAAAACGTGGCCGAAACAGCGACAGCTTGACAGACCCAACGCTCGTTACAAGCTGCACAATGACATTATACAGTGGTTGTAAGGGCAGTGGTTGCAAGGGCAGAATCTAGGATGGGACTACTGCAGCAGATCTCTTGGTGACCAATTTGTGAACGCTTTAGGGGATGCACTGTGGCTTATTGACCCTCATCGCTCCAAATTATCTTTACAACAGTGTGTGATTCCAGAGTTTTATGACATATTCCAAGGCTACAACTGTCCATCAGTCAACGGACATGTTTGTAAACCACTGAAGGCAGACGAACTACAAAATTCATCACATCTTTTGTTCAACGTTCGAGTTCTTGAACAGGCATATTTCATGTAATTTTGTCCTGCTCTCAGTGTTAAAGCTATTGAATGGGTATGAAGTGTTCATTAAAAAAAGAAAATAATCTGTGGTGCCAATTTGAATACATATTGTTTTGAAATAAGTGTCATTTGAATTTAATAATTGTTCAAAAATACAAGACTCTGAAAAAATCAATGTATACTGTGTATGTATGTATGTATGTATGTATGTATGTATGTATGTATGTATGTATGTATGTATGTATGTATGTATGTATGTATGTATGTATGTATGTAAGAAGCGGTATGAATCTATCAGGACTTTGAAACTCAGTGGCCTGCCTACTAGAGCAATGCTTTACACATACACACCTGGTGGAAATATATCTAATCAGCATTTCATATGAAAAGAACCTGCAGACACTCCTAGTGAAACGGTCAGTCTAAAACTGCACAGCTTACCATTGAAATAGAGAAAGAAGCACCAAAGTATCACATGAGGATGAGTATGAGTAGAGAGTTTTCTGACAAAGTATGCACTCTAGCCAAGGTAAAACCAATGCATCTCAGAGAGCTGTATCGTCTTTTGACAAATGATTCTGCTGCCCCTCCACACAACAGGAAGCAGAAAGAGACCAGAGAGTGCAGATGATGGTGGAACTTGGTGATCCCTAGATTTTCTGTGACTTGCGTACCCATAATCCAGGCCGCCCTCCTATGTACGAGAAATATTGGGAGGTGACAGCTCAGTACAGAAACAATGTGACAGAGACTGCAGTGAATGAGCGGAGACATGAGTCAGTCACTTACATGGCAGCTGCAATGAGTGTTCGACATCTTCGTGATGAAGTAACCAAAAGGTGCCCTGAAAATACACCTGTTCCATCAAAACAATGGTTGCGCCTCCAATTCTGGCCAAAAAATTGATATACTAGATCAGCCGTAAATCATACTGGTAAACTTGAAGTGAAGTATAGAGTCCAACAGCGGCAACTGCGAAAACCACACATTGACAGTCACTATACATCGGCCTATTTCCATAACTTTAAAGAAATGGCCATCAAGTTTGGTTGCTATGTTTCCTTTGTGTTTCTTGATGACAAACACAAAGCTAAAGTTGGGGGAACCAGGAGTACCTGTGGCGGCAGTAGAAAGGGGATAGCAAG
This sequence comes from Ptychodera flava, assembly GCA_001465055.1. Lineage (NCBI taxonomy): Eukaryota > Metazoa > Hemichordata > Enteropneusta > Ptychoderidae > Ptychodera > Ptychodera flava. The sequence continues at coordinate 96,684 of LD345467.1, forward strand.
TCTTCGTTGGTCTTAACACACGTTTGTAATAAGCTGACCATGACTTCACAAAGATGACACTGACGCCTAGTGTTGCATTGATGGTTGATGTGCCAAGATCGATCACTGACAGCTTTTATCGTGGCAGAGTGTTTGTTGGCATCGAGTGCAGCACTTTTGGACCATCTTCACCCCAGCGACGAGCCACTGAACTGAAGAAAGTGCTCCATACACTTGATGATGATGCTCCAATGAAACGGATGTACAGTGACGGCGAGCCTGACCACAGAGTTACATACTCAAGTGTACAGCTCTCCTTGAACTCAGTTATCCTAAAGGAGGACCTTGATGCTATCATAGCAGTTCGTACACCACCCGGCCACTCTTGGAAGATTCCTGCTTAGCGGATTATGTCAATTTTAAACATTGGCCTTCAGGCAGTTGGTGTAATGCGTAATGAGTGATGAGTCAGAGAAGCTATTGCAGAAGTGTAACTCCAGACATAAAGGATAGTATTCAGCAACCAGTATCATTGATCTCATCTATTGTACAGAACTTGCAACTCAAAGAAGAAAAGTTCAGTGTCTTCACAGTGCCAGTGATGAAGAAATAGATCAACTGTTGGACCAACTTCACCAAATAGATGACAGATTATCTATCAAAATGACCAAAAAGCAAGTACTTCAAAGTGAGAACATGAAGGAATTTTATGACAAGCATGTCATGGAGAGACATTATGTGTTCAGTGTGATGAAATGTTCTGACAGTGACTGTAAGTTCCACAAAGCCCAAAGACTGCCAAACGATATTTTCACTGGACTTCACTATTTTCCAGACCCAGTTCTGGATGACTCAGGTATGCACTATAAACCATTGGCCGAAGTGTATGGTACAGTGACAACTGAGAAAGACAGGCCATATTGCATCTTTACAGTCAAACACATCTACCACCAAAGGCCATGGTCTTCCATTCAGTCCAAGTGCCCAAATTGCCTGCACGGTTAAGCGTACAGTGATGTGTCAGGAATGTGACAAACCAAGAGTGCTGCATAGCACATACAAACTTAAACAGCATGAACTTGACCAATTAGATGCCGCAATGGAATAAGTAGACTTCACATGTATAACAGATATCCACAATTTCATTCCTGAAGGACAACCAGGTAACATCATCAGCAAAGTCTATGTTCGGCATGATCTGCAATACACATACCATACTTCTCATCGTCTGTATGTGTTTCCTGCAATTTGCAGTCATTGTGGTGAAGATTTACTGTCTGGAGCGAGAGCTGCTGACATATACCCAACATGTACTGATTGCTATGACATCAAACCAAAACGGCTGAAGAAAAAGATAAAATTCTTCGGGGCGTATGATCAGTAACTGCATAAACAGTATATATGTGACTGTATTGATAAAACTATAAAACTGACCCTCCTCCCTCCCTTGAGGGAAATAATCGCGTCGCCGCACCATTTTTTAAGAAAGGCGTGACCAGAATCATTCCTTTTTTGGCCTTAGCACAAATGTTAATACTCTTTTACTTAGAATAATTTGTGTTACCATAATATTCTGCCTTTCGTGTCAAGGACAGTAATATCATCTCCAAAGAGAAAAAATAATATACTTATATATATATATATATATATATATATATATATATATATATATATATATATATATATTATAAAATTTATGTATATTAGTATGTGGTAGGTAGGTCAAAAAACATAATCATAGAATATTATTTTACTGATACACAATCCTGTCATAATATCAATGCTGAGTAAAAGACGATTGCAGGTAAGGGTTTAGAGAAAACAGTCATTGTGACTGAAGCATTGTATCCGAAACCTCCTAACTGTTTGTTTCCGCTGTTGTTTCAATATCTTCTTGTGCGTCATCAATACCGCCTTTCATGTCTACATAATCCTACAAACATTAAAATAACAACGAAATCAAAATAAATTCTTAATCGTTGGTAATGGTCTGGTTATTTGGCATAAATTATACAAACTCAGTGTTCTACCCGAACAGCACAAGTCGCTCTATGTCATTTTTATATGATTTTCTTGAGTCCAACTGAAGAGGGACTTTTTGAGCAATCAGCGTATTCGTTTGTAATAAATGTTGGTGATGTCGCTTTTCTTTAATAAACCACACCAGCGCCGTTTATCACAAGTATCTCTCTTCGATTGAAAAATTGTCCTTTCCTCTGTGATTATATCGCCTATTATCAGAGGGAAAAGCTCCTCTGTTAAAAGAAATTGCTTTACTGTTTGTTGTGTTACGACTTCTTTCTTTACATTTGTTTTATTCATGGCATCATGCTTTATTTTTAATACAGAGGAGAGACACTTCAAATGTCTCTCTTCCCTGTATACATGGTGCTGGTCTGGTTTGTGAAAGTAAAGCGATATCACCAATATTTATGTAATGATAAAAACAAATACGCCAATTGCTCAAAATGTCCCTCTTCAGTTTGACTCATGGGAATCACAGACTAACAACATGGAGCGACTTGTTGGCATTTTAGTCTCCGAGACGCCTGAAAGCCGCTTGGAAACGACAGACGACCAGGACCTGACGACTCTTATTCGACTGGCTTAGGTATAGAACTGTACTGTAACTTGTGTGTTACTCAGTCAATAAAGTACGACGACTTAGAGTATTTATGTGTACTTGTTGATGTCTCTTCTACTTCAATTTTCTACCCCAGAGTGTACGTATAAATACACCCTATAACCGCACACTCGAGTATATACATGAAAAAACACAATACTATCCAATTCCATTCAGCTCACACTGCATTATGTCAAATAGTAATGAGCCCTGAAAGATGTACGCAAAAAATTGAGGATGAACTACATAATTAATGTCAACGCATAATTCCAAAGCCTTTTTCTACAAGTCTGTATAACGAACGAAAGAGAGTTTTCAAACAGACGAGCCAGTTTTCCAAGTTTCGCTCTTTTCAGCAAACTACTTGTCGAAATTAGGTACTGCTGCTCAGAACGTGTCTAAGATTTAAAATATTACAAGATCATCACTAGTATGCAAATACCTCTGTGTCGCCCTCCATCTCTTCTAGCTCGTGAACGAGGTCATTGAACTTTGGCCTCCGCGTTGGCTTTTGTGACCAACATTTCATCATAAGCAGGTACCTACACAAGATGGAATGATAGCGGGATACTTGAATGATTGATATGCTAAAATATTCACTACCTTTGTACAATCAGTGTTGTTTTATTTGAAAACGTTGATAATATTTTTTTTAATTTAGTGTTAAATGAACTAAGTCCATTCCTTAATCTTTTGCTCCATGTCAAAGTATATGGGACTCAATTTTGAAGAAAAATCTAAACTCACAGATCCTCATTGCAGTACTTAGGTCTGACCATTCTACTCCCTTTCTTCAGATATTCGATCACCTCTTTGGCTGACATTCCTGGGTATGGTGTGTTTCCTGAAATGCGAGTAGCGTGAAGAAGGTAAACATAGAGTTCTGATGCCGTACGATATCTTATACGTGACATAATACCAAATATGTTTAACCGGATAACATAAAATATTCAGACATATCCGTTAATATACGCTGGCAATCTATGATGCAATCAACCATTTTTGTCTGTGCACCTACCTAGCGTGACTATCTCCCACACGACCACACCAAATGACCAAACATCACCCTCTATTGAAAATTCGGACGACCACAGTACTTCCGGTGCCATCCATCGTACAGGCAATTGCGTCTGAAACACAAAATGCAGAACGCATACTTTATGAGGGAAAGTGTTCAAACGTAAGGCCCCTTACTATTACTGTTTTTGACAATCAAAACAGCAAATTAAATATAGTACTTAGTGCGTTCTGTAATCAATGAATGTCTTTAAGGTGCACTTACTTCGTTGTCGTCCGCGTTGCCTCTTAAATTGTCCAAATCTCGTCCAAAGTTTGTCACTTTGCAAATTCTGTCGTCATTTAACATAACATTCCTCGCAGCGAGATCACCATGAATTACCTGTATGTTGTTCAGATAACATTGATGTTATATATTTACAAGAACATTGAATGTTGTTTTTACTTGGAAATAATGGAAGTCGAGGTCCTTCACCTAAAGCTTGTTACCAAGGAGCTCAAGCTATTTGTAATTGAACGGACAAGCATGATGCCGTGAACATGAAAAGCTCATCGATATTGGGAGTCGAAACAATTTTGCTCCACTTTCCTGCCTTATTCTCATATTTTCCCCTGATAATTTTTTCCCGAACTTGTGTAACAACTTATAAGATTTCATTTTCTTAACCTGCCTCCATGCAATACAGTATTCAACTTTATAAGAATGTTATCAATGTATTACATCAAATTTCTACCCTGCTGTGTTTTGGTTACTTTGCATTCTTCTACTAGTTAGCGTTATATTTGTAACCTGCCGTCAAAACGCTTTTACAAAATGCAACGCTTTAAATGTCTTAAAACAAATTCTTCACTCTTTTGAAATCGATTATTAAGTTACATGACCATAGCCTACCTTCTCCGATGACAGGTAAACCATAGCACTCGCAATTTGCCCGGCAAAACTTATAAGATCGCTGCTACTCAGACTCGGCGATTGTCCTTCAGCGTTTGTGTAGTTGTTAGCGTTTGATTTCCGAAAATCTCTCAAGTACTTCTGCAAGTTGCCGAGTGCCATATAATCTAACAGCAAATACGTTGGTTCTGTAAAGTAAAAACCTCTGTCAATGGAATTAACAGCAAACAATAGACGAGATCAATTCTCTTTAAAATACTTGATGTTATACTAACCTGTCTTGGTACAGTATCCGACCAGGGAGAGGATGTTCTTGTGCCGACCGATCGTTTTAAGTAACTCCAATTCACCCGTCAACTTCTGTTTGTCATCTTCAGGAGCATTATCTAAGCACAAAGATGAAAATAGAATTCATAAAATCAAATGTCTAGATTTTATTATTAGTTATTTTTAGTTCGAGACATAAAACCAATGACAAAAATACACATCTCTCTCTCTCTCTCTCTCTCTCTCTCTCTCTCTCTCTCTCTCTCTCTCTCTCTCTTAGCCCTCTTTAAAATTACACGAGTGTACATCCTTACCCTTGGTAGTCTTCAATGCCACCACAGTCACACCGTCTCTGTCGCAAAGTTCCCATGCCTCAGCCTTGAAAACCCTGCCAAACGTGCCTTCGCCAATAAAATCTTTCTGACGGACGTATTCTTTTGGAAACTCAAGGACAATCTCGCCAGGCATCGCATACTCTGTATTGGTGTCAGACTTCGTATTCGACAGAGAAGCATTTTGCTCAAGGTTCGGGTGGACAGAAGCCTGTAGAACGTAAGTTAGATTTTCTGGATATGTACGATTGGTTGGCAAAGTTCATCATAGATTGCTTTAACTTGGGTCTATTACTTGAATACAAACTTTCAAGATATTGTTGTACCAGGCTTGGCAGTGATGTCACAAGATTACATGCTGTCGAGAGTGCTTGTGAAATATTTGCAACTTTATCTGCAATTATATTGATGGCGCAAATATAGCGATATATATA
>LD345467.1:117512-145089 GCA_001465055.1 Ptychodera flava
GATATTTACTGAATTCAGAGTTATTCATAGAAATAACATCGTCTATGTATCTATATGTTAGATTGAAAGTTCGAGCTACAGAGACTTTTTTCTGTTTAATTAAGTTCGGTAGCCTACTCAGATATACCGTAAAGCCTTGAAACCGATGTAAACGCAAAATATGTTTGGTTTATTTCTCAAAGAAAAGGGGACACTATCCATCATTCTCCTGACACTGCCATAACTTTAAAGAAAAAAAATTACAGACACGTTAAAATTACAATTTTGAAAATTTAACATAATATAACCAATAAAACAACCACAAAAATATCATAAAATTACGTATTTTCTTTCACTTATCGGTTCATTCGTATTGTGTTTTCTTTCACACATCTCAAGCAATCGTGTAAGCTATGTTGCATGGATATTTAGTTTGCTCACTCAGCGGATTTTATAAGCATGACTTTTTCGAACACTGAAATGATAAAAGTTCGGTGATAAAGAATTCAAGTTTCTTACATAATTATTTACAACAATCGTTTATACATACTCACATTGCACCTCTATCACCAAAGATTCATTGCACACAAGTAAGTCTTCTTCCTTTTTGGACAAGGTGGGGTGTTTTATTCCACAGTTGAAAACAGTTCCATTATCATGTCTACTCAACGACGTCGTGTACAAGTGTTCCGGTGTACTTTCTGTGGACATTGCTGTGTCATCTTTGGTCCAGACTGTTTTACCAGGAGGCACGCCATTGTCGACAGTACAGTTGAAGTACATAGGTCTATTTACTATTGCAATATGTCCAGGTTGGACTTTACAAGAAGGACCCTCCTCTGCAATTGTAAAAGTTTGAATATAATTTATAAATATATTATCGTATAATGCGAAAATGCACATACAGACATGAAAGTGTGTGTACAGGTGGCATAGAGCAATTAAAATATCAATATCCTACCTATGATGAAAAGAGTAGCATTGGTAGCAAGGTCCACTGTTAGTAAGCAGATGTAAACAGCTTGTAAATCTGATGTTGCCCTTGATATTACCAAGTTGTACTCTCCTTGATCCTGAATGCCATCGATACTGTATAGATCAGGCTTATAAATAAAGTCTCCATCGGTGAGTATATTGCTTACCACTGTCGCATCATGGATGTACCATTTCATTGACGGCGCCGGACCACCGAGTTCAAAAGTACAGTTCAGTTGTACTTCCCGCCCTTCTAACGCCAATGTATCAATTGGATGATGAATAATTTTATGTTCTGTCAATACTAGGGAAACAAGTTATACAGTTTTACCTTACAGTATATAGTTATTCACATTTAAATGCAGCTCAAGTGTACCCATTTCAACACGTTCTAGAACCAGATATTTGTATAATTCATAGTATAAGTGTTTACTAGCTACTGTCGCACTCATAGTTAGGGGAAAATTACGAGTTGAGGTATCAGTCTGGATCGTAATGCTTTCAGCAACTGATGCTGACACACCAATATGTAGATCGTAACACAACCTTGTACTTTATTGCAAGATGGCGACCGTATCGTTCACCGTCTCACCTCTGATCTCAAGTCCTCTAGTCTAAGCTCTCTACAAAGTTAAATACATCTCAAGACTTACATAATTACAAAAGATATCACGTGGTAATTTTCCCGCTAGTCTTTGATTGTTTCTTAATATTAAATAAGATCACACCATGGAATATCCCGTTCTCGATTGTTCTCACTGGAATCTTAACCAATAATTAATTAAACTATCACACTATCTCTTATCTGCTTCTTGTACGATCTGAGTCAATGAACTTCACATGCCTTGGCCAGGTGAGGGACACTTCGAGATGAAATCTCTACAGGGAAGGGCGTTACCCTACCATCTAATATTATTCTGTTCGATAGCTCCACGATAGTCATTGCAATGTTTATTTCATTATCATTATTTTGATTATCTGTTAAGAGAGTATAAGTATGTAGATGATGTAAGTATTTAGATGATGTAGTATGCAGATCAAATGTCATTTGATATTTCATTTCTTTATGACTTTTCTAAGGTCTGCTTTGTAAATAATGTCACACTATATAATTTACAAAAGCAACCACACAGTATCAATTACAAAAGTAATCACACTCCATTTATTTATTTAATTTTAATTTTATCAGTCCATCACCAAACATGGATTAGGATAAGAACCGATATTTACAGGATGAGGTACGCATAACACCGTGCTAGAGCCTTGAACTCACCATCCAGTGAATCCGTTTACTCGTTACCTACCGGTCTAGAACCGGGTCTCGAACTCACAATCCTCTGACAGTGAGTCTGTTACCCTAACCACTGGTCCATCGTGCCCCCATTTCGTCTTTATAGTTAAAGTTTGCTTTAAATATAAAGACCCGTATTGTTTGTACTTTCAGTATTATGAAACTTAGTTCAAATATTAGGCTTTGACGAAAAATACAGATCGTCATTTCATTAAAGAGAATGACTCAATGGTAAACACGGTAACCGCAGACAGTTTAGCATGTCATGATTAGAGATGCATTTTGGTAAGGAGGGCGATACTGTAAGGTATAGCTATTTAAGCAAGCTAATATTGCTCTGATTTACATCACAGTTAATCTTCCATATTGCATCCGGGAAAATAATGACAGAAACTCAACTACATATAATTCCATAGATTTGTACAAAGTCTAGATGTGAATCGATGTACGTCATGTGATATTTGATAACGAACGCACAATATGATATTTCAAATGTTCAATCCAGAAAGCGATTTTGTTTCCTTAAACAACGCTAGTTTAATGTTAAGGTTTGCTTTTGTTCTTTTTCGGTGTCTCATACTAAAGGGCAGATCATTACAAAACGCCTTACGCACGCAACTTTGTATTACAATAATATGAATGTATATTTTTTTTTCTTGAGCGCATAGAGAATGGCCTTTCTCAGTACGCTTTTTTGTACACGAAGATTTTTCCACAGAGAAGATATGAGGTTGCTTACATATTACATATCATGCTTTGCACATAAATCTAAACAAATGAAATGTACAATCACTTGTGACTATCAATATTCAGCTAGATATTTAATCGTTTAATAATGTAACTCACCTAATGTTAACTGCTGTATGATTATTGCCAGAGAAAACACGAACAGCTGTCCACTTTCTGTTTTTTGCATTGCTATTCCATATCTTGCACAAAGTCGGTCTTCTGTTGTTTAAAATTTAATGTATCTTTCATATAAAATTTCATTATCAATCGAAAAAACTTGTGTAGGTTTCTCTGCTGTAACGACAATTGAAAAAAATCTATGTTATAAGACGAAAAAAAGCGACTTCTTACTGAAGCTTACATGCATCATATCACTGTAGATGATTATATGTTTTATCTCTGCATATCAACATCATGTATTTCCCGGCAAATCATTGAATTGCTCACCAGAGATTTTAGGCCCCTTAAGATGGACACGGAGGGATCGTGAGTTGGGTCACTGGTAACTCCCCTTAATGATATTAGCACAAATTTGCATAGTCACGTTTCCGTATTGAATTAAAGATCACATCATTAGCAAGAAGGATGCGGGTTTGATGCGTCGGAAGAATACGTGTCCGTGCAACTTTAAGGTTACGTTACCTTCGTCTGCTTTACAATTCCAACTTAAACTTATACTTTTTTCCATGTTTTGACCATTAATATCCCGAGTCACTTTCCACAAACTCGCCGTTTTTCGAGGGAATGTACGATACCGTGATGATTTGTTATATAACAACATCAAATCAATCAGGATATACAGACGTACGAATCTTGATGTGTTCGAAAATACTGACGATGATGATGTTTATTGTGTAGCAAATTCTGGTGCTGAAAATGACGATGCGCGTAATGATGATGGTCACCGAGTGGATGCCGGTTCGAGGCAGATCTGCATACACAGGAACCGAGGAAATTGCGACCGAGGAGAATTACTGGCAACCGGCCCGCAACGGGTGTTGCCCGACAGTGGTAATTGGAGGAGCCACGTGGATCTGTGTGGAACATATTTGTCTGCTGAGCAGACAAGAAAACTGGACGCGTTAGCTGTTGATGGAATTTGACGCCCTTTTGTTTATATTAGTCATTCACACACAAACTATCCTATCGCAGAAAATAACTGCCGCATACTAGCATATTTTTAGCTCACGTGTTCACACACGTGGGCTCATGTGGCAGGGATGTCTGTCTGTGACTGTATGTCTGTCTGTCCGTCTGTCTGTGTGCCCGATATCTCGAAAACGGCTCATCAGATGGCACAAGACACTAATTCACTTCTGGGTTCGTTACCCAAGAAGACAGTTTGGAAGAAAAATAGTGCAGATCTTGAGGGTTTGATACCTGCATGGATGCTTGTTAAGTTTGAACTTCAATGACAATTATTTTTGTAAAGATATTTTTTCTGCCTGAATCAAAATGCAGACTGTTGTGAATAATGACTGAAGCATTCGGTGGTAATATGAGGAGTTCTAGGGTCAATAGAAATCATAACAATAAGCCTACATTTTGTCAAAAGCACCTTTGAGGGCGCTAATACTGACGATGGTGATATGACTTTGTTTGTGTACCGTCTATTTACTGTCTGTTCTGTGCTGTTTTGTGTCCATGTTTACAACTATTGTCTTACGAATTTTGACCTACTGTCATTGGATTATGGATTGGTATGATTGCGATTATGTTCATTGTGATGCGAATTTGTGTGCAGAATATGACGACGCGCGTAATGATGATGGTCACCGAGTGGATGCCGGTTCGAGGCAGATCTGCCTAGACGGGAACCATAGAAATTGCGACCGAGGAGAATTACTGGCAACCGGCCCGCATAGGGTGTTGCCCGACAGTGGTAATTCGAGGAGCCGCATGGATCTGTGTGGAACACATTAGTCTGCCGAGCAGACAAGAAAGCTGGACGCGTTAGCTGTTGATGGAATGTGACACCCTAATGTTTATATTAGTCATTCACACACAAACTATCCTAACGCTGAAAATAACTGCCGCATACTAGCATATTTTAGCTCACGTGTTCACCCACGCGGGCTCATGTCGCAGAGATGTCTATCTGTGTCTGTATGTCTGTCTGTCCGTCCGTCTGTGCGCCCGATATCTCGAAAACGGCTCATCAGATGGCACAAGACCACTGATTCACTTCTGGGTTCGTTACCCAAGAAGAGAGTTTGGAAGAAAAATACTGGAGACCTTGAGGGTTTGATACCTGCATGGATGCTTGTCAAGTTGGAACCAAAATGACAAGTATTTTTGTAAAGGTATTTTTCTGCCTAAAATCAAAATGCAGACTGTTGTGAATAACGGCTGAAGCATTCGGTGGTAATATGAGAAGTTCTAGGGTACATAGAAATCATAACAATAAGCCTGAATTTTGTCAAACGCACCTTTGAGGGCGCTATTTTCAAAGCTATTTCAAAATTTCCGTGGACTTGCCCACACGAAAAAATTAATCAGTAGTCAAGCTGACATTGACCTTACACCTGTTAAGAGGATTCGTGCCGCTGGATGTTTTAAATAGGAAAATTGAGGTCAACACTACTGTGGTGGCCTATTGAAAATGGATTAGTGGTCTTGTGCCATATCAAGATCAAATCTGGTACATTATGGCGCGTAATCAATGTCAATATTCAAACTCTCCATTTCGGATTCGTAAACGCAATTTTCAACTTTCGAACTCAACATTTTGCATTCTTTCTCTCCATTTTGGATTCGTATATCCCATTTTCATCTTCTCATTGTTGACTATAAACTCCCATTTTTAATGCTATTGGAATATGTGGTGAGCCTGTCGTTCAGCTCGTGCAAGTGTTTCCTGTACAGTGCCATTTTTAGCTCACGTGTTCACACGTAGGCCAATGTCATAGCGATATCTGTCTGTCTGTCCGTGTGTGTGTGTCAGTGTATGTGTGTGTGTATGTGTGTGTGTCTGTCTGTCTGTCTTTTCACACGTAAACCAAAAACGATTGAACAGATTCAAGTAACATATGCTACTTGCAAGAACTGATTAGATTTTGGTTAGTGTGACAACATATTTGTAGAATTTGGAGGGCACATATTCCAACAGTGTATAGGAATTCCTATGGGCACTAACTGTGCTCCCTTGCTTGCAGACTTATTTCTGTTCTCATATGAGGCAGAATTTATCCATAACTTAATTAAACAAAAAAAGGTCTCTGTAGCTCGAACTTTCAATCTAACTAGACGATGTTATTTCTATGAATAACTCTGAATTCAGTAAATATCTCGCTATGATTTATCCTCCAGAATTGGAGATTAAAGAAACTACAGAAACGGCCTTTTCTGCTTCATATCTGGACATTTTATTTGAATTTGACTCTAATGGTCACCTTTCTACTAGGCTATATGACAAGAGAGATGATTTCAACTTTAGTATCAACAATTTTCCACACCTCATAAGTAATATTCCACTCTCACCAGCTTATGGGGTATACATTTCCCAGCTTATTCGATATGCTAGAGCATGCAGTTCATATGGTGATTTTGTAGAGAGACATGGCCATCTCTCTTACAAACTATTAAATCAAGGTTACACCAGAGCAAGACTTGTCTTTACATTCAAACGCTTTTTTGGCAGGTATCGCAAGCTGGTAGATAAATACAATATCTCTCTTCGACAAATGATCACAGATGGCATCGGTGACATTGGGCCTTAGTTAGTGACCACTACCTATCTTACTTATAGATTGATATATGGCGGGTGCCACATGTGGGGCAGGATGCGCTTAATATTTTCGAAACACCTGACATCACTTCTTGGTCTTCTGGCCAGAGGTCCATATATCTTTCTGTCATGAATATGACTTTGTTTGTGTACCGTCTATTTACTGTCTGTTCTGTGCTGTTTTGTGTCTATGTTTACAACTATTGTCTTCCGAATTCCGACCTACTGTCATTTGATTATGGATTGGTATGATTACGATTATTTTGTATATTAATGAAGTTATGCAATATCATTTTTTTCGTACAATGGTTTCCCTATGAAGATGGCAATGACATTGTAGACATATATCAAGAAATACTGCACAGAATTCCATGAAACTTTTCACAGATGACAATCTCAGAACATAATGATGATACTGTGAGTGTCGTGACAATTATCTGCTCATTTGCATATTTAACGAACTTTTGTTATTAGTGACATAACTCTGAAATTCCTGCACCAAACTTGATGATACGTGCAACAAATATTGATCTGATATATATCTAATTATACTTAGAAGCATTAGCCAGTGTCAAGTTAATATATAGCTCATTTGCATATTTTATGAAGTTTTATAATTAGTGATATATAACTCCGATATAACTGCACCAAATTTGATGAATTCTGCTGCAGTGACTGGTCTGACTAATATCTATCTGTGGTGTACAGCACTTAGTAGTGCCAAGTTAATTAAGGGTTCATTTGCATATTTTATAAACTTTGTAATTAGGTATATAACTCTGAAATTACGGCGCCAAAGTCAGTGAAATCAGGTACATATATTGATGTGATAAATATCTAATGGTACTGACAAGCATTTGATAGTGTCAAGTTAACAAAAAGCTCATTTGCATATTTTATGCAGTTATGTAATTAGTCATATAACTATGAAGTAACTGCACCAAATCTGATGAAATCTACTGCAGATACTGATCTTACAGATATCTAACTGTGGTGTAAAGCATTTAGTTGTGTGGAGTTAATTAAGGGTTCATTTGCATATTTAATGAACTTTGCAATTAGTGGTATTACTCCAAAATTACAGCATTACATTTGATGAAATTTGCCAGAGATATTGATCTAATAAATATGTAATTGTACTGAGAAGCATTGGTCGTGTCAAGTAAATAATTAGCTCATTTACATATTCAATAAAGTTTTGTAAATAGTGATTTAACTCTGAGAGTACTGTGTGAAAGTTGATGAAACCAGCTACATATAATGTTATAACAGATATCTGATTGTTCTTATTACACGCCTCACACGGGTGTCGATTATATTGGTATGAATTGGGCTTATGACAGGAATATTGAAAACATAATACAATAAATCCTCGTCAGAGATACCGGTAGATAGTCTGGCAGTAGACCATATACATGCCTAGTCTTATCAGACGTCTGTCTTGTACTCTGCGGCGTGTGCTCAATTGAACTGCTGTCAGAATGTCTGTCTTTATTCTTGTGTTTTGGTTAGTGATTATCCTGAGGTGTGCAAATGTTGCGTAACATCTCCTTGCTCGTTGTTAGTCACTTAAAATGAGACAGGCCAAAGATACAATTGTTTTACACAACTACATAACAGTTAAGCAGTAATTCAGGTCATAGTGTATCATTTCATGCTTCCATTACTGTCTGATAAATGTCAATACATGTCGAGTCATCAGCAGTCAATTTCAATGCTTGATAACTAAGTTTGTAATTTTGTCAAACTCAAAGTCCTCTCTTCCATTCAGGGGCTATATTTGTCAAGTTGTTCTTTGAGTGAACGCTAAAAATTTCTAGTCTGTTTACTGGATATCCAACGTTCTGTGAAGCTCACTACTGTTAATGAACCTGTTGTGAAACACGTGAGCACCTTCAGATCATATCTGGTTATGCCTTGCCGATGTCATCCCCACGCATGGGTGAACAATCCAACTTGGAACCTGAAACCACTTTCTGTCGGAGAGCTGTTTTTCATTGTCTTTTGTGGTATATGATTCGCATTTTTAGATGTATTTTATTGTCAGTAAGAATGCGTTTTCTGTATGCTACTACCTGAAAGATTTTTCGTTGTGGCCCTTTAATAATTTTTTATAACGGAATATCTATTTTGAGCAATTAAAAGTGTCTTGAACATTTATATGCGCTTAACTTTAGAACACAAACGAAATGAAAATCGCAGACATACTTTTTGATAAGGTGCAAATTTCGATCGGAAATATCGCATGGTTGTCAAAGGAAGTACTAAAATTTGATTTCTGAAACAGTGCTTAAATTTCCTATCATATATCCCTCTTTATAAAATGACAACGAAGTGACTAAAGATGGGTTGCTAATTAGATACGCTTTGCACCTGTATATGGGCCGCATCAAGCATAAACCTACTGGATGGTAATGGATACAATGTTGCACAATTTTAGTCAGAAAAATTGCTTTACGTTTGCACGACCACCGTGAACATGTCAGCGATTCTCGTTCATTTTCTCTAAATCCTCTTTGAATTAAACCATTTGCGGTAAGAATTATACCTAAAATGAATACTACCGAGGTGCGTTGAAATGCAGTCACTATAACATAGTTTGTAGAGTCTTTCTATAACAATATTTGTCAGAGAATTCTTATTAGTGGCTACTTCTTGTCCATGAACCTAAAACGATGCCAAAAAGACATTTTACAGTGTAACAAGTTAAATTTATTCAACTCAAGATCTAGACATATCATGGAGTAAGTAAATTTTGTCTAGAAATGGGTAAGAAGTTCCGCCCTGTTTACATCCCGAAATCGATTACTGAGACGAAGTATAGTCACCAGCTTGGGATGCCATGTCATTTTTTCATGATATTTTTCACATGGTTTATATTCCATTTAGTTAGGTTCACATAAGGGTTTTCTAAATACTGCTTTGCGCATGATTTTGAAAAGGCGGCTCTTACATTTTTCTGGAATATTTTTATGTACATTAATGTTTTTAAATAGGACCGAAAATATTATATTGTGGTAGAAATGTACACCAACTCTCTAAACATTAACGTTTAAAATAGGATTTTACATATTTAAAAAAAAATTGACATATACTATGTGTCAGACATAGTGGTGTCAAGTAGGGTTGGAAGACTGAAAATGAATCAGTCATTAAATCGATTGTCATCATTGCCCCAAGAATGAACAGACTTTCATATTTTGTAAACCTTTTATCACTTTTTAAAACTAGAACATATTCTGATAAGTAAACATTCAGCAGTATTACCACTGCATATACATTAGCAACAGAATCGGATCGACAGCTGTCAATCTAATCCCGGCGAAGAATGTGCGGGGATAAGACCGGCAGGTGATAAAAACTTCAGTAAACCTGCTCACATTTTCGTGGACTCTCTAGAGCATCACACAGGAATAACCCTAGAAATCTGATGACATCATGTGACGCGTTCTGACGTAGAATGGTCAAATGGGAAAACCGTGGCTAACTATGTTGAAGCAACTTAGGGATGCGTACACAAATACTGTACTGAAGACCGCTAAGAAAAAACGTCGATGGTTGGACTTCCAATGAGAGTTCGAATATTTTGGGTACGAAAGTTGAACATTGCGAGTACGAATCCAAAATATTGATTTCGAAAGTTAAAAATGGCATTTATGAATCCAAAATGGAGAGTACGAATCCAAAATGCTAAATTCGAAAGTTAAAAATTGCGTTTATGAATTCAAAATTGGGAGTACGGATCCGAAAAGGAGAGTCCGAATATAGGCCTTGATTACGCGCCATAGGTACAGAGATTCAGTTTGCAAATCGCAAGAACTGATTAATTTTTGGTGGGTGTAGCTTGCTTACTTTTTGCTCATTTTCGAAATTGATGACTTTAGAAAAAAACGGCTATACATTAAGAACGACTGCACACAATTTGATGAGATTTGCTACAAATGCTGATCACATCAAGATATACCAGCAGTGGGAATCATTAAGGGGTGGCATGAAAGATAGTTGTTAATTTGCATATTTAATGAACTTTCGTAGTTAGGGATATATATCTGATTTGATGTGATCAAAATTGACCAAACTTGGTCTGTATATTGAAGATACTATGATTAAACATTATTGAAAGTCATTAACTATTTTAAGTTCAGCCAAATCCTAATTTACATATTTAATGAACTTTGCTAATTAGGGATATATACCTGAATTAACTTGACCAAAGTTGATGAAATTTGCTACATATATTGAAGATACTATGATAAAACGTTATTGAAAGTCATTAAGCATATTTTCTTCAGCCTATTCCTAATTTGCATTTTAATGATCTTTTCAAATTACGGATATATACTGGGATTTACTTGATCAAAGGTGGCAAAACATGCTATGTACATTGATGATTACACAAGGTTAAAACAGTATTGAATGTCATTTCACATTTCATGTCAGCTTATTTATAATTTGTATATCTAATGACTTTTCACAGTTTGGCATATATGGCTTGAAGGACTTGGCCAAAGATAATTGTACTTCCTATATAAAGTGTTGATACAGTGACAGCCTTCAAAGAAATTTAATATTTTTTTTCAGCTAATTACATATTTTTATACTTCATGACGTTTCGGAATTAATCTGCGTTGAATATTGTTCATTACGTTGATCATAATACTTTCAATGAAGTTTCAACATGTGGCAAAAGTATAAATTTACACATAACTGCAATAAATAATGAAACACGTGAGCTTCTTTAGTTCATATCACGTACTTGATTGTGTGCCGGATGATAGACAGCGAGTACCACAAAAGGTGGTTTGCGGGCGAGTGTTTTTTAGATTATTACGCCTTCATCATTCCGACATTTAAAAGTTAGCATCAGCTCTCCCAGGGTGAACATCAATTTCCTAGCGTAGGTGTTTTCATATCTTCGCCCCTACATTCCTTTACCGTTTTTCGGTCTCACTCTACCTTTTTTATGGCAAATAGTTCATAACATGTGTTATTAATTAAACGGGTTAAGCTATTTTGTAACGACTGGTTTGTTTTGCTTTTTTCTTTCCTATGAATTTATCAAGAGTCATTTTTACTGTGAATTAATCTCTTGTTTCTCTAAAGAGCTCTCATTCGTCAGAACACGCCCTCAATGTTCTTTACACACAAACACTGGCACCGTTGTGCGGCGAACAGTAAATCCCTGCGTCTTGTGACATACTTGGAACTAAACAATTCTTCACGTTACCTTTACAGTCTCTGTCAGAACCAAAAACAAGAAATGCCGAGCCATGTTGTGACTGGACTATTCTGTTTGTGTGCGGCTGTAGCTTGTATGGTTCGTTTAGGTAAGCATGTTTTGTAAAATTTCAAAAACGTAGTTTCCAAATATTTGGTTCGACCCCAATGACTTATCTAGAGTAATGAAAGAGTTACTTTTGTAATCAGTAGGATAGAATTTCTCTCTTTTTGTCGCTGACACTTTGTGCAGATATCCCACTTTGACTGAGGTAAAATCAAATTACTCTTTCTTCAGTATTTACAGAACATAAAATTATTCATCATCCGATTGATACATTGGCGATAGAAGGACGTGAAGTACAACTGAACTGTACTTTTGAACTCGATGATCCGGCGCCGTCAATGAAATGGTACATCCATGATGCGACAGTGGTAAGCAATATACTCACCGATGGGGACTTTGTTTATAAGCCTGATCTATACAGTATCGATGGCAATCAAGATCAAGGAGAGTACAATTTGGTAATATCAAATGCAACATCAGATTTACAAGCTGTGTACATATGCGTCCTAACAGTGGATCTGACTACCAATGCGACCCTTTACATTATAGGTACGTTATAAACTTTTTAATTGTCCTTTCTAAGTCACCTGCATACAAGCACCATTGCCTGTATGAGCATATCTGTAATAGACAATGGGATTTATGAAATGTATTCGAACCTCTACAATTGCAGAGAAGGTTCCTATCTGTACGGTCCTACCTGGACATATTGCAATAGTAAACAGACCTACGTACTTTAACTGTACTGTCGACAATGGCGTGCCTCCTGGTAAAACAGTCTGGACCCAAGACGACACAGCAATGTCCACAGAAAGTACACCGGAACATTTGTACACGACGTCATTCAGTAGACATGATAATGGAACTGTTTTCAACTGTGGAATAAAACACCCCACCTTGTCCAAAGAGCAAGAAGACTTACTTGTGTGCAATGAACCACTGGTGATGGAGGTGCAATGTGAGTATGTATAAACGATTGCTGTAAATAATTATGTAAGAAACCCGACCTCTTTATTTCAGTGTTGTAAAAAGTCATGCTTACAAAATCCGATAAGTAAGAAGTTAACAAACTAAATATCCATGCAACATTGCTTACACGATTGCTTGAGATATAAAGGATAAAGGATAAATAATTTATATAGCGCCTAGTATCCATCAGCAATGTTCACTGGCGCTTTACACTAGGTCACAGGTAAGCTCTCTTGAAGAAATGAGTCTTAAGCAGAGATCTGAAGGTGCGAATGTCCGGGGCTGATCGAATAGGAGCTGGAAGTTTGTTCCATAGAATTGATTAGGAATAGGAGAAGGATCTGTCACTGTATGATTTTAACCGAGTTCGTGGAACTTTAAGTGTGGTTTGTAGACTTGATCGGAGAGATCTGCTAGGGATGTTGACTTCAAGGAGTTCAGCCAGGTATGAAGGAGCGAGTCCATGTATTGATGTATGAAAGAAGGTACAACATGAATGAACCGATCAGTGAAAGAAAATCTGTTATGTTATAGTATTTTCGTGGTTGTTTTATGGAGTTTATTATCAGTTAAAGGTTGAGCAAAGTTCATATCTTTCAACAGCTCAAAGTGTTTGAATTATGGTTATATATGGTAATATAGCTATATTATACAAAGGAAATGAAGGCTACTTCACACATCGGCTCACCAATTTTCTTTAATGTTACAATATGGTGAATAATAGGATCAATGTAGTTATTTCGTGTGGAATACAGGGCGAGACACCATTGAATATGTGTGCTTTGACAGAGTCAGTCGTCCTAACATTGTTTCGGAACAAAAATTTGGTTCCTTCATTAGTCGTTCCCTTGTTATGTATTCCCTACACTTGGTTGTAGGGATAAAATTATCTTCCCTCAAAGAGGAGAAACCAGATTCGTTATTAAGGATGTTAGTCGCTGTTGACTGATTTCATAGTGAGCGATCCGATGTGTGGTGACATGATTATAATTACCCACCATCGACCGGAGTTTCTGGTCGCTTATATGGATTTTTGTATTAGGGCATATTTTGAGCGTTGTTAGTGCTTGTCATGTTATCAGTAAATGCTGTACTAATCTGTCAACGATTGGTTTGTTTTAGACATTTAAATCGATTATCCAAACCTTTGGTTTTGTGTCAATTTTTCGTGTGCTTTGTAATTTCGGATCAATATTAGTGCCTGCTTTCCTGTGTTTGAAAAGCATGTTGTGAAAGGCTGTTTTGAGAAATACCACATCTTATTTCTCAGTTTTTAACCATTCCCGGGTTTAATGGTTCCGGTAACAATATCAGCTATAGACGGCCTTTAAATCACTTTGGTTTGATTTGAGGGGAGTATTAGTTTATTTAACTGAAGTTACCAACCTTGATTTGTTATATGACAGCTTTCTCAGTTTTTGATTTTCTTAAGTTTTTTTGTTTTGTTCAGCAATGTTTTTGGTTTGGTTGATTGTAGTACCGATTAGATTACAGATTGCATCTTGGTTTTGTACAATAGGCTATGGCAGAAAATGAAGACAAGTTCAGTAAATATAAATCTTTTTCGCAGAGTCCCTGTAGTTTATACCGTTGTTTGGCTGTTAGTGTGAACATTAACAAACGCTTTGTTAATTTTAACTAAGCCATGGCGAGACGTAGTTAAGTGTGCCTTATGCATCCATGACCTTTGACCCCACGTTTGGAAACCAGAGCGGAATCTTCCTCAGCCGCCGGTAGATATATTTCTTTATTTTTTAATATTGTGTCGAAGTTGGTAATCTCCTATTTTTCTAGTGGTAAAGCCAGAATATTTATGTTTTGATCGTAATGTGTTCGTTCGTTCGTCGACTTGTTCCTAAGGCCGAGGACTTTGGCCTTTATCAGTTTACCGCTGATGTTTGCATTTCTTTTGTATGCCTCGATCGGTTATTTTACGGAATACATTCCTAAATATTTCGTCCTTTTCTATGTGTTCCAAGTTTTCACACTGTGCTAGTTTTATAGATCGTGTTTTTATTTATCGGCTACATCTTGTTGTAAACACAAGTGTTTTTTGTTTTATGTTTTGTTCGAAGGTGTTCTACTTGCATAATTTATGAGTTGAGCTTTGTTTATGATGTGATTCTAGAGATTTCCTGTTGTTTGTAGCCCTGTTCTAAATCTAAATCCAAACTCAACAGAAACGAACACAGAAACCAACCAGCAACATTCCATCCGAGGCCGGTTGACATATTGTCTGTACCATACAGTACTGAGTTGAGGGGCCAAATTCTATTCGACCTTCGAGATTCTTGAAGTCTCCTAGCACTGTTAAAGTCCCGAGTGACAATTCAATCATAGTCAAACCATTAATCTGTCTAACTGTGATTTAGCAGGATATGCAGGTATTTAACACTTGTCGGTAATGTGATGCACTTTTTCCTATTCATTTTCGATCAAACTAATGTTGTAAGACAATTTACTAGGTAGCTGAAAGAAACACACATGTCAGGAACTTGGCAAATCTACTGGTATTCAATTTTCATAAAGCTGGAACAGTGTCAATGTTAGAACAAAATATAGAATAAATTTGTCTTGAGAGGGTATTTTGCTGATATTTGTTCTGTAAATATACCATCTTATTGTATGGCTTGTACATCCGTTATAATAAACAAATATTCATGCAACATGTCTTCCCCTGACAGCAAACATTAATCCAAATGGAATTAAGGGAAAGCTATGCCACACATTGTTCATATCGTATTTGTTTACGTGTTGCGTATTTTGTGTATTTTACGAGTGTATTTATATTTTGCTGTTTTGTGCATGGAACTAATAAGCCATTGCTAGATACATGCAGCTACGGCCTGGGAGTCAGAAGAATCGGGGGGGGGGGGGCAGGCCACTCAAAATATTGAAAGCTACAAGGGAGTTGCCCAAAACGTCGAGACGAAGAAGGAGAGAAGCTAATCGATTTTTGGGAAATGTACTGAAGCATTTAATGTAGTTATGAAATGATACAAAAATAGAAGAAAAGAAAGAAAAATATTATAAAATGGTGCAATTTCATAAAAAAACATATTTTAATTTGATTATGTATGTAATATATATGCCAAGTATATAGACTATTAATACTAAATGAGTAATTTTCAGTATTTCCTGATAATAATTGTTATAATTGCCTGATCAAGCATGAGAGACATCTATTCTCCACTTTATTGGGCACTGATTATTTGGGACAATATGTACAGAAAGCTAATTCTATAAAGTATACAAAACATCGGACTGCCTCAATAATAATCTCGTCTTTTATTGCAAGAAAATAATTTGTCATAGTCTAAAAATACCTGATGACCAATACAACTTCCTTGTATCTTTTTACCAAATTTATATGTAATTTTTATTTTCTTTGTCTTGTGTCTTTTTTCTGTCCTTTTTTGATACTGTACGAGTATTTGAATAAAATGCATTCTATGCATACAACTGATTATCAGATATAGTATATAGTACATTACTCTTATAAATGTTCAATATAAAGAGGAGGTCAGACAGGAAAGCTCTCAGTAGCTATCATTTACAGTGCACAGCATGTAGGATAAAACTGAATTGTTGTGTTGTCATCCTTTACTATCACAGAAACATATATTTTAATTGACTTAAGTTCAATAACAATTTTGACATTTAACTATACCGTCTTATCAGGATTTTCAATACAAGCTGGCAGCTGGAGACAGTGCATGGCTGGCGAGATAATTTCTCTGGCTGTAAAATGTCAAAGTTGCAACCGAATAATGAATAGCTTCAGAAAAATACTGAAACGAAATCAAATGAAATTTCTCTGACCCCCTCCCCGGGATCGTAAGCAATGACGACAGCTCGCTAATCTGCTTGTCGGTGATTGAATACTATTTTTCAACAACTGCTCAAAGGATTTACATTTTGCATTTTGCTTTTTTTCAAATATCTGAGACAACATTATTTAAGGAGTGCAGAATGTTGGATGTCCAGTAAATTCACCAGAAACTTTTAAGTATTTCCACGACTGATCAACTTGACCTCTTTGTTCTTGACCCCTAAAAGACTTAAATGCAAATGACTTGTGATATTGATTTTAAGAATTTTTAACAGAATTTTAAACTCAGTAATCAAGTCCTTACGAAGATGACTGCTTTTCACAGTCATGCCGTTGACCTTTGTATACCATAAGGTCGATGTATGTTATCTCATGTGTGGATCTTTCAAACGAAAATATGAAGGAAGGGTGCATTTGGTTAATACCTGATGTGAATTCGTTCAGTTCGTGTTTTACTCCATTAAAAAAGATCAGGAAAATGTCGTCTCTGAATATACGCCAGAGTAATATTTTCGATTTGTATTGATAACACGATTGGAACTAATTTAGGATAATTGGATTTTCATATTTTTTTTAATTTCTCAAAAGTTTTAGGTTCCAGATACTTGAATGTTCCAATAATACAAATTACTCATAAAACAAGTGTGTAATGTGAAAAGAAAAGCAGATGAGATTTCATTTGTAGAGTAAATCGCCATTACTTCACCATCCTATTATCCCAAATTAGTTCCAAGAGAAAATGTCGGAAAAAAATCAACACTTTACGGACACGGCCTTACGACCTGAAAGCCAGGGTCTTTTAAAACTTGATATATTTTCCCCACACAGATTTAGACGTGGTGGGCATAGTCTCTTTGGGCCAAATCGGCCATACCGACAAAGTCTTTTAAAATTTTTGAGTTTACTTTTCTTGTTTACGCATACAGTTTATAGATTTGAAATCTGGGGAATGGCTATTACATCAGTTTGACAACCCCCCACATGTGGGCAGCGAATTAAGATTACTCTTAAGATTAAGATTACTCTTTGCACGGGGCTAACTCCATGCGTCTTTGTAAGACAGTTGAAATTTCGAATAAAGCAAGACAAATTTGTTGATTTCACTAATTTCCCAATAACCACAACACTAAGGTACATCAATCAATGAAAACTATGCAGACCTGGCAAAGCCGTTTGTAATGATATTCGAAACACAGTGAGCATGTAATGACCAAGATATTCAACAATGCTTGCCGTATAGCATGGAAGTACTAGCTCCGCTCCTGGCTCCATGACTAACCACTACCTCCTTGAACTGACGTACGCGTGACCCCAAAAAATAAAACGACGGAGGTTACCATAAAGTAATTTTCTGTCACGGTAGCAACCGATGCACGATGGTCAGCTATTAGCCCTACGGCCGGTATGAGTCAAGAATGCTCTGCTATGACTACGCCGTGGCCGTATTATAGCCTTGCTCACAGTCAACTGTGGTCTATTCCGCTCTGCGTCTATGCATCCCATAGACATGTGTACTTATGCCTGAGAAGAAGGCATATGTGCACACGTCTATGGGGCGCATAGACGCAGAGCGGGCACCATTTTACAAGTGATATAGTTACAAACCGATGACATCAAAATCGCCGTCCATAAAACACAGACATGCCGTAACTGCGGCACTGACCAACTAATAAGGTTAAAAAATATAAATTTGCACTTTCTTTGAAACACTGTCACAATTGCTGACTGCCGCTCGCTTACGCTCGCTCCGTTCCGACAATTTGGTCAGCTAACCCCAATTCCTGGCCCCATTGTGTTGCACCCAACACAAAATCAAGCAAATGAATACCATCACTGACTTTTTAGGATTAGGGTTAGTTAGTTCATGGACACTGGAATTCCGTCTCATTCCGAGTACAATATGTCTCCTGTCATGTTTTATTCATCAAAGTTGTTGTCATGTACAAACTGACCCCTACGGCAAAGGCCATATTGACCCCTTTCCAATAGAGCAGTTGCCAAAGATGGTAAACTGTTACCTAACAGAATTCAGAGTTCTTTAAAATGCAACATTACGGGAAGGCTCCATTAACTTAGGAATACCCTACTTTCCTACTTAGTTATCAGAGGATCAATTTCACAGACCTGCCTGTCCTACAATGGCACCAGCTGGGTTAGATAAACATGACAATGGAACATTTACACCCTGAGGGTATTAAAAGTCGTCTTTTTTCACAAGAGGTGGTCAGGCAAAGACCCGGGTTTCAGGTACCATGCAATTTATGCAGTCTTTCCATAATGAATTATAATCGATGACGGCCAAAAAACTTTGTATGTTTTCATTTGCATTACTTCTTCTACAGACCAAAATTTACACCTGTACATAAGTTCAAACTCTGTTATTCATTGTTATAATTTGTCTAGCAATTTGTTTCCTTTATCTTTGCAATCATGCCTCCAAATAATGTTTTTGCCCGGCTGTATTTTGGAAATTTATGAATTCGCGGATTAAAAAAAAACTTCTAAAATGAATTCAAGTTCCGGAAGTGCAAATACAGCTTGGGTCGACACAGTAACAGACATTTGGTGTTTGTAGTCATTGGTCGCGATATTTGTGCTTGCTTTTTAATTTATGTTGACCGGAGTAATGCCAATGCTTTATCGATTTGTACCTCCGGGTTCCAGTATCATTCCGATGAGTGGTAGGGGAGGGGGGCTTATTCTTCGTTGTTGAAGTCTCGTCAGGTCTTTTATTTCACCACTAATCATTGCATTTATTTGTTGATCTTTAAACCTTCGCACACACCTTAAATCAAACATAGCATGCTCCACTATGCACTCCATGCACAAGACCTATCAAAACTATAGAAACCTGAGCAATATAGTTTGAATAGCAAATTTATAAAACTTTCCCAACAACTGTGAGCAGTCTCACTCGTACGCCACTGTTCACAATGACGCATATATATTCTATGTCAGTAATATTAACATGCAGACAATTTTCCAATGATATGAATGGAACGCCCCTCACTTGTGTGTCTGAAGTCACTTGTGTATTATGCAGAGGATTTTCCTAGAATATGAGTGGGGCCCACCTCACCTGTGTGTCTGAAGTCACTTGTGTGTTTGATAAACCTCACTAAGTATGCGTCGCTGTCTCAACGTTTGCCCATTCAATCTCAATGATATGTATCTTTGAATTGTTTGTTGCCTCACTTGTGTGGCGAAGCTCACATGTCTGTGGCAAAACTGAACTCACTCTCGTGTGTTTATGTACGATGCATATTCATGATACATGTGCGCGTTTAGTCCTGTTTAACGCATTTGTAAATGACACTCGCAGGCAACGCGTTTTCTTGTATCGTCGCAAACGTTGACAACGTACAGTATTCAGGTGCCAACAACTAAGCTGTTCGAGCATAAAGGTTTTCGTGCAAATTTTTTCAGCGGGCGGGCAAATTTCAAAACTAATCTAGTAATCAACGGGTGGGGAGAAAATATCGATATTTACTGCGGGCGGGCAAGACATTCATTATGTCCAGTGGGTAGGGAGAAATGTTTTGACAGTGCGTACTGGAAAATACGTAGAGAAAGGAAAAATCCGTGGTTGATAGAACTCCTAAGTGTTTGTGTACAAGTTTGTGTGTCCTGTGTTGATATGTATCTTGGGCAGATCTGTTCAGAACTGCAGCTGTCTGCACACAGTCCTTTCACCAATGTATGTATGTCCTGTACTGAATGTATATGTATGTGCCCGTGCATTCTCAAGGATACCAACGTATGTGCAGTGTACGCTATAATAAAAACGTACAAATATATATATATATATATATATATATATATATATATATATATATATATATATATATATATATATATATGTACGTATATACATGTAAAAACATGACTATATGTATGTATGTATGTATGTATGTGTGTATGTATGTGTGTATGTATGTATGTTGTACGTGCTAAGTATGTGTGTATATGTGTACGTGTGTTTGTGTGTGTACGTATCCATGTAGAAACTATAATGTATGTGTGTACATGTAAATATGTGCGCCTAAACTTATTATTTTAAATTCGGTTCCCCATACATACCATGGTTACCACGCATGTATGATACATCTCCGTGATACATGTAAGTCTGGTTCCCTGACCCTTTCTAACATGACAGCTTTTCCCTACACAGATTTAGACGTGGTGGGTATGGTCTGTTTGGGGGAATCGGCCATACCCACCACGTCTATTAACATTTATGAGTTACTTTTCTTGTTTACGCACACACTCATATCTGTTCCAAATCTAGGGAATGGCTATTACATCAATTTGACAACCCTGCACGTTTGCAGTGAATTAAGATTACACTTTGTAAGACGGTTACGACTGTGAATAAAGCAAGACAAATTTGCTGCTTTCACAAATTTCAATTTAAATACAACACTAATGTTCATCAAACAAGGAAAAATATGTAGACCTAGCATAACCGTTTGTAGCGACATTCGAAACACAGTGAGCATATAATGACCAGGCTATTCCATAATGCTTGATCATAGCGAGTGACTTAAACCATGGAGGAAGAAGAGAACTCCATCGACAAGCTTACATGTGACCGTAAAATAAAACCAAGGAGGTTAAAGCAATTTTGTGTCACGGTATCAACCGATGCACAGTAGTAAGCTATCAGCCTTACAGCCGGTATGAGTCTATCTCTGCATGGCAGGTCTGTGTGTTACCGTCGTTATACGCCTCCCACCACAGGGAGGCTGTATAACGCCGGTAACACACAGCCCTGCCATGCAGAGCTAGTATGAGTGAATAGTGCTTGGCTCCTTTGGCTCGGTTATATTAACCCTTTGAGCGGCGAGTCTATTTTTGTTGCGTTTACAAAATAATCCAAGTCAAATTTTCTCAGATTTTTGCAAAAAATTTGGGGAAAAAACTGTAGCCCATGAAATTTGATGTCCATTTGGTCCAAAATTATCAAACAATTACAAAAAAAATCATGAAAAAAGGTAAAATTTTACACTTAAATTTTGGCGGGAGAAAATTACAGCACTCAAATGGTTAAACCACGCTGTAGCCGTAGTATAGCCCTACCGCATAACACGGACTAGCGTGCGTGCAGACGCCAGAGTTGCCTTCGACACCTTTCTTTTATTGACATGTAGTCTTTGGTCCTGGCAAAATTTGCAGCCACCTAAGTCTGTGTACGATGATTTGTGTTCTTCCACTATGTTATCCCTCCATCGTGGTGGAGGGTAACGTAGTGAAGGGAATATGTACACAGAGGTACACACAGCATCGTACCTATGGTGTATTGGCTGCTTTGACAGTAGCTCATGTTTACTGGAAAAGACCAAGTGAGTAGCCCAACCTGAACTCTCTTACGTAAACGTTTTTCTTTTTCTGAAGAATACCAAAGCATAGACCCTGGAGCGAGAATCTCCTTTAAGAAAATATATGCTCATTCACTCACCCAGTAAAACTACGTGGATGAGGAGCTCATAGAAAGATACCCGGCCCAATATCCAATGAAATACTGAAACTTATCTTTCCGAAACAAATAACAACCGCATACATTCGAAACAAAAACATAAAAGACATATTAGAGAAGGCAAGACTAAACAAACAAACTAACAGCAACGACGTGGTAACAGCGTCTTCAACCAAGCTTTAACAAATTAAAGCATATATTTTCAAAGTAGAGCAAAGTAAATCAAACAAGAACCAAATAAAACCCATAAACTCAAGAGACTGATAGAGGAACTACTTCGGGTTTCGAAACGAAAGCGTCAAAAGAATCACAGCGTATCGGACATAACCGACCCGGCTTCGTTTCGCCATGGCTAATTTCAAACACCAAAAAGTCGACACAAAGCACAGTGGATGGCATGAATATTCTACACTTAAATAGTCACTAAACAATTATGCAATCAGACCATACCACAAAACGTTAAACCACACAAATCTTAACATAATATAATAGCCGATTTAACACTCAGTAAATCGATGTGTGGGTATATATAAATAAATAAATAAATAAATATATATATATATATATATATATATATATATATATATATATATATATATAATTAGGAATATATGTGTGTGTGTACGTACCCAAGTAGAGACTATGATGTTTGTGTGTTTGTGTAAATGTATGCGCTTATACATTTTAAATATGTAAACTTGTTATTTTACATTCGGCGCCCCATATTTACACAATATCAGTTTCTCTCGAGAGTCTATTTGTCAAAATTTATAAATGATATGTGAGTCTTCAATTTTACCGAGAATCTCATGCGATAGTAGAGTAAAACGAATCTTATGACAAATAGAGTTTAAATTTGGGACATCCATTAAATATTGTAACATTTTCATACAGAAAATTTTATAGGATGCCACTATCGATAGATGATTTATTTTGCTTGCCTTAGGTGGTGTATGTCGCTCATAAAATCTTGAACGATGAGGTTTTCATGAAGTGGTTTTATCTGATCTTTTGATCTATCGTTTCATAAAAAATTCTTTGTATTGATATTTTTTATATTAAAGACGATCCAGAGGTAAAATTTATAATCCATGGCAGTGCCAGTGATAGTGGTAAGACCGTAGAAGGTGACGGTGTGTCATTTGAATGTGACGTCATTGAAGCCAATCCAGCAGAAGTGACTTTCTCATGGTAAAGTCATGACATCATTACCGAAGACAATTGGCTGAACTTTACGAAAGTGTTGCGAGAACATCATGGTGAATACACTTGTGTAGCAAACAACACATTTTGGGATGGTTCAACCGGTACGGGAATGGTCAATGTATCCGTCGATGTTCAGTGTAAGTAACAAGAAAACCTTCAAACGCCATACATATTGTCAACTCAGGTGTACAATCTGTAAACAGAAAACTTTTATATAAATTGACTCAAAGGCTTACTAATTATAGACGATATGGTTTAATTACACTCTGGTGAAAAACGTTCAGGCAATCTTTAATTTCAAGTACTGATTTTGTGAAGTTTTTATTCGATTTTGTTTTCCGCTTTGCCCGTTTATATCAAATGTAAAATTAAAAACCGGATGTGAAATAATGTGCTCACGTGGTTTACAACAGGTTCATTGCATAGTAGTACTCTTCACAGAACAATAAGATATCTGTCAGATCATAATATAAAGCAAGTTTAATCAACTTTATCACAGTACTCTCGGAATTAAATCACTTATTATAAAACTTCGTTTAATATGCAATAGAGCTGTTCATTAACTTGGCACTGCCCAATACTTCATACCACGATTATATATCTATCAGATTAACATCTGTAGCACGTTTCATCAATGCTGTAATTTTGGCGTAATATTACCAATTACAAATTTCATTAATCTGACATTAAACTGGTCCAATAATCATTTCCATTCAAGGTAATATATTACCAGGTCCATGAGATAATTGTGATTTACAAATTTAAGTAGGACCATCCTGAACCACTGATAATTAGTGGTGGTATCAGGTGTCCGGAATGGGTAAGCGTACCCTGCTAGCATGCTACACCAGTCAGGATTGGTCCCAAAATTGTCTAAATATTGTATGAAAAGATACAGGATATGAATCACTGTAATAAGTCAAAGCCGGGAATACTGTCGTTAATCATTTGAGTGACCGAGGTGTCATATTCGGCCACAATGTCGTCATATCGACCGTAGAACTTTTTTAAAGTCCTAACGAGTCTTTTTGTTGTGTATCCTTGTCTCAATAATTTTGATGCCAATGAGCTGTGTCTCAGTTGAAAATCAGTGTAGGAATCACAAGCCCTACAATACCTGAGACGTTGAGACACGTTCACACCATAAGCAGGTGCAGATGGAATATTACTTGACAAGTGTGGATAATTTATGATTTCAAAATCGAAATCATCCCTTTTGTCATACAGCTTAGTGTGTACCCATTAGTACCCACTTGTAGGAACAAATCAAGATTAAATATACAAATGAACTTTTAAACAACTTGACACAGCTCAGTGCTTGGCATGATAATTTAATATCTATCAGATAAATACCTGTAGCGGTTTTCATTAAATTTAGTGCAATAATGTCAGAGTTATATAGCCAGTTACAAAGTGCATTGAATATGCAAATGAGCCTTGATTAACTTCACAATACTAAATGCTTCACAAAACAGTAAAATATATGTCGGATCAGTGTCTACAGTAGATTTCATAAAATTTGATGCTGTTATTTCGGAGTTATATGACTGATTACAAAATTTCATTATATATGTAAATGAGTGATTTATTAATTTGACACTGCACAAAGCTCCTCTGTACAATAAGATATCTATCAAATCAATATTTGTTGCATGTATCATCAAATTTGGTGCAGGAATTTCAGAGTTATATCACTAATTAAAAAAGTTGATTAAATATGCAAATAAGCAATTAATTGACATGACACTCAAAGTGTCGTAATAATGTTTTGAGATTGTCATCTCTGAAAAGTTTCATTCATTGTGTGCAGTAGTTCTTGGTATTTGTCGACACTATCATTACAATCTCCATAGGAAACCATTATATGAAAAAAATGATATTTCATAACTTCAATAATATGCATGCCACACTAACCAAAATCTAATCAGTTCTTGGGAGTAGCATACTGTACCGATCTACTAAATATGATTTGAACCCTTTCAGGCGTTTTTGAGTTGTTGTGTAAACAGACAGACAGACAGACACACACACACACACACTCTGATAGACAGATAGACATCGCTACGACATTAGCTCACGCGTGTGAACACATGAATTAATGAAAACTGGAATTTTAAAGCAGTCAAGTATGGTATGGTTCATTTATTATTGTGAGATTTGCAAGAGATGGAAAGCAAGGATTAACATACAATATCTGACCAAAGAAATGCAGAGCAACTAGCTCTGTCGGGCCTACCAGCCACTTAAAAATTGAATGTATAAAATAATTTAACATTAGCGATAACCAGGGGATTTCCTTACATAGTAAACTGTTTCGATAAACGAGCTGTCTGCAGCAATCTTTGAAAATAAGATTTTTAGTTTTTACTATTCTGTCAAATTACCAAAGACTGCCAATTTCTCCGTAGCGTCATCAAAAAGCAGTGTCCTTTGATAAACATAAGCTTTAACCCTTTGCACCCTGACCCCCTGGTACTTTATGACGTCATCAGACATTTATGCCCCAGGGTTCAAAGGGTTAAAATAAAACAGAAAGTGTGTTTCAGTTTGTGTTAAACATAAATCACATATTCACAGATTCGGGCATCAATGATTTACATGCTGAAAACCTGTCCCTTTTAAGAATCCTCACAACATCTTTTATCTCAATGATTTACTATTTTCTAAAAATGTGATATTAATGTTCGTAGTATTATGCAGTTTTTGGTCGCAGAATATCTTACATATATCAAAATTGCGTTTCAATACCATCCCCTAATAGTAGCGACACAGATGAATCACTACTGTGTAGTTTTGAGATGACAGAGAGTTTGTTCATCACTGCAACATTACGTAATATGAGATATGTGCCTGCTCGGAAAACGTTTTTTCCTTTAAATTTATAATTTTTACTGGTCTCATTAAAAATCTGAATTACTGTAATGTTGCAAATGTTCAATTATTATAACCATCAAATAATTACTGTGTCTTTGCAGATTCACCGGAGATTATTATGTTTGATAACGTTACATATGTTATTGAAGGCAAGGAGTTTATCATAGTTTGCAAAGTCAGTGGAAACCCAACACCAGATGTAAAATGGAAGTACAATGGTAATCAGGTCAGTCAGAATGAAACGTTGCAATATGGAGATATCCGACGACATCAAAGTGGTGAATATACTTGTGAAGCCAACAACACGTTTTGGAATAATGAAATAGCGATGGAAGACGAGGCTTTCTACCTTAATGTACAATGTAGGTATTCTTGAGTTTAAAAGACTTCAACAAATAAGAGTGTAGTCAGTTTAGCAATTGATTTAGTCAATGAAAATATGACGAGAAACGTGATCTTTCTGTTTACCTAATGTTGCTTCAAAATCACACTCTTTGATCTCGGCTACTTGCTACAAGTTTTCCTTGTCTCTTTAATTTTTTATCAGCTTCATCAAAGCTGTACGTTCTCCATTATAAACAACCTAATCGCTTACTGTACTTACTTCTCAAATAAAAAGATCATAATAGAAAGCACTTTAATGTATCATCAACACTGCATAAGGTAGTTAAATTACAGATTTAAAATGTTGCAACTTCCACCACAATCTCCACCCTACACACAGTGTTCAATTTAACACGAATGTAAAAAAAAATAATTTACACAATCAAGCTTTTTTAGCATTAGAAAAGATGGAAAATGTACATATAGATAGTAATTATATATACACACATACACATATATATATATATATATATATATATATATATATATATATATATATATATATATATATATATATATATATATATATATATATACTGAAGTATACAGATGTCCTCGAGGGAAATTACAGTGCTCAATGCAAAAAGCATAGCGTTATAAATTAACAGATTACTTCAAGTACAAAGTAATGAAATCTATTACTTAAGTTTCATGCATCTTGCAATCCTCAGATAGAGTCTATCTGAGGATTGCAAGAGGCATGAAACTTAAGTAATAGATTTCATTACTTTGTACTTGAAGTAATCTGTTAATTTATATATATATATATATATATATATATATATATATATATATATATATATATATATATATATATACATATATATGTGTGCGTGTGTATACACATATAC
>LD345467.1:147431-166788 GCA_001465055.1 Ptychodera flava
TATATATATATATATATATATATATATATATATATATATATATATATATATATATATATATATATATATATATTAGATATCTGTATGTTTAAAAATTTTTGGCGCATTTCTTTAAAATATCAAACATATTTTTCAGCATGCCCTTCATATGAAAAGCAAGGCAAGTTCCTGATACTTTTCTGTATTATCTATGAGAATTAAGTATTAGAAAGAAACATGCACTAATATTTCAATCACATTTTCCTTAAAATAGTTCTGGACATCTGCTTATGCATAAAGACAGTTGGAATACATACAGCTCATTCAAAATACTGTGCTCAAACTTTACAATTGACACTTTTAAGTTCCCATCTTACAACTGACATGACACCTATGTCCTTAAAACACAGAACGGCTGATTGTTGAAAATATACCCCCAAACCAGAACTATTTTCAACTTGAAAACTTTTGGATGCAAAAGTCTTGAAATTTCATGTTTTGCACAGAAAATCCGGTTTTAGGAAAATTTCGCATAAAAATATTGATAAACCGCATAACAGTAGTTTAAATATATCAATGCGCCATTCGATGATGAAAATCGTTCTATTTTTAACCGTTTTTCGTCTAAAATGAAAATAAAGCATTTGACTATATTTTGTCAATAAACGTAAGTATTTTTGGTGCAAAATGAGTAAGAGAGGCATGTAATAAAAACATTATAGTCCAAACATGGGACTATGTACCCTCGGGGCAGGAGACCATTTGCCCTCCTTACGCCGGGCAAATGGTCACCTACCCTTGGGCACATAGTCCCATGTTTGGGCTATAATATATATATATATATATATATATATATATATATATATATATATATATATATATATATATATATATATATATATATATTGAATTATTCAATTTATATTCCACCTTTTGTTTTACCCTTGTTTCACACAGGGGGGGGGTCACCCTGTTTTCGAAAGTTGGAATGGGGGGTTCAGCCACTTTTTGACGTCGGCAAAAATAATCCACCCCCGGCCGAAAAAAGTGACCAGTCCCTTACAACGGTTGTGTTTATTGTGTTTTCTAGAATTAGAAATGACTAGACACTCAAATTCAACAGTAAATCAGCGACGCTCAACCGACAGAGTATATGAGATTCATTGAAGACGGCATGGAGGTCGCAAGAGATCTCTTTCTACTTTCATGGCATGTTCAATGAATCTCATATACTCTATCGGCTGAGTGTCACTGATTGACTGGTGAATTAAAATGTCTGATCATTTCTAATTCTCATAAACACAAACCAAGCACCGTGCTCTGTGTACCGCCATACTCGAATACTCCTTGCGTCGAATGCCCCGAGGAAAGTCCAAGACCAAGAATTGCTGTCTTGCTACCCACATTTGCCTTCATTCATAATTGTGTATGGGTTTATGGCAACAAAATTTCCAAATTAAAATTTTGTCTTTATTCTCTTAACTCTGAAGACCACGAAAGTAGGTTGCACAGCCGACTGCAGTGACCTACAGTGAACGAGCACTGTGTAGTCGACGCCAAGCGCCTATCTTTTTTTCTATGAACACGGAACAGCCTAGATCAGTGGTGATCTCTCCAGATAGCAATACCACGGTCATTGTTGTCGCTAGCACAAAATAAACCGGAAAGTTCAAATGCACTTGAATAGCACAAGCGCAAGCACTATGCGTGTGTTTAATAGCTTTAGTCTTGCCAGGGTCTAGCCGCAAAAAAGGCAGCTCACGGCCGGCTGGCGGCCGGGCTGTGCATGGTCTATTTCTAACATGTTGCTGTGCAGCACCGGCCGCTACAGGCCAGCGCTGCAAAGAAAACAGGTCGGAAAAGCCAGCGCACGGCATATGGGCTACAATAATTGCACCTAGCCTGGGTCATTCTTAGCCCTGCCATGGTACCTTCTTAGCTCCATGGCACTGCGTACGATACTGTGTTTTCCCAGCGCGGCGCGAGAGGCCTACCGAGGGTGTATATATTCGTAAAATTTACCCACCGAGTCTGTTTATAAAACTTCCCAGCTAGCTGTATGTAAAATATTCCCACCAAGTCTGTGTATAAAACTTCCCAGCTAGCTGTATGTAAAATTTTGCTCTGTGTAGTTGTATCATCAGAACGAGGCCGATAAACATAAACTTTTTTTGCAGCTGTGCTGAGCTGAGTAAGTTTCTTACATATAGAACCTCGTTCTGATACAGCGATACTTCATCAGAACGAGGCTGCTGTATATATGCGATTTTGCAGCGCTGTCAGATACTGTAAAGGTCAGAAGCTGCCTCGAAAACGAGGCTTAATGTAAAATATTTGAGCTGTATCAAAGTCCGATGTACGTACGTTCGTATGTATGTATGTATGTATGTATGTATGTATGTATGTATGTATGTATGTATGTATGTATGTACTATGTATGTATGTATGTATGTATGTATGTATGTATGTATGTATGTATGTATGTATGTATGTATGTATGTGTGTGTGTGTGTGTATGTGTGTATGTGTGTATGTATTCTACATGTATGAATGAGTACGCTATATGCGTGCGCGAATTTTTTTCTATATGTATACATGTATATGTATGCATACGCAAACATATGCGTGGGGCAATGTATCTGTGTTTATACACACGCAGATATATATATATATATATATATATATATATATATATATATATATATATATATATATATATATATTATTATTATTATCTCTAAAAAAAGCTTAATTGTGTAAATTAATTTTTTTACATTTGGCGCCTGGTAATACACAATATGTTCCATGTGACACATACAAACTCTACAGAAGCGACGTGTTCATAATAAAACGCCATAGCAGTAAATACAATATGGCATGCTGTTAAACAGTTGTTATATTCAAATGAGAGCTAAATCTTGCATAGTCATTCTGGTAATATTTTCTCCTTTTCTTTCGATAGATCCACCGACAATCGATGTCACTCAATTGCTCATACGCAAAGAATATGAAAGTGTCACGTTTACATGTGATGCTATAGACGCAAACCCGATGAATACAATGTTCACGTGGCTGTCAATTGATGGGAAAATGACGCCAGGTGCAAAACTAAATTTGTATAACGTTACACGAGACAGAACTGGGGAATACGAATGCATTGGAAATAACACGTACCACAATGGGGAACAGGGAACAGGCAGTAATACAACGTACTTCGATGTCCAATGTAAGTTGAGAGAGAGAGAGAGAGAGAGAGAGAGAGAGAGAGAGAGAGAGAGAGAGAGAGTGAGTAAGTGTGTGTGTATGTGAATTCATGTTTGAAGAACAAATTTTCAGGATGATAGTGCAATTATTGCGTAAAGCAGCTTGACTAAAAACAACAGCTAATGACATATATGGAAATTTAAGGCTTAAACTGTTCTTACAGACGGACCCGAAGTTGTTGTACAAGAATCAAACATCAGGATCAAGGACGGTGCAGGGATGACCATTACTTGTGAAGTGGATTCTAATCCATCCGTTGACAGCCATTACTGGACCAAGGACGGTTTAACAGTCTCTTCGTATTTGAGTTACTCTGTTGAGGTGGTCAATCGTAATGACAGTGGTGTATACAATTGCACAGCTAAGACAACCTTCTATAACGACGATGTTAATACTGGATGCGACACAACCTATGTCATCGTTGAGTGTGAGTACATTAAGTTTAATTTATATGATGCTTAGGGCCTATATAACAGTCATTCATCTATACACACACACACACACACACACACACACACACACACATACACACACATGTGTATATGTGTGTGTGTGAGTGTGTGTGTACTTATTTTCCAGATTTCTTTTTCCTTGACCCGATTGCCAGTGAAAATTTCTTTCTCACAACTGTCAATAGATTTGCCAAATGTTGGCATCGTCGGGCCATCAGCAGCAGCCGAAGAAGGCATAACACGAGTTACGGTTACATGCACAGCGACTGATGGATTACCTGATCCAACTTCCCTTGCACTACTCCACGTCAATGAAACTGTGAACCAGGTCGACAGAATTGAAAATCAGGACGGGGTCACGAATAACACCTTTGACCTCGGGGTCATGCAACGCTGGAACAACGGCAGCTACTATTGTGAAGCAAACTCAAAATTTGTAGACAAAAGTGTAGAAAGTGCAATAAGTACAAAAATACCAATCATTGTTCATTGTGAGTATTAAAAAAATATTCTTGAAATCGGTAATAGGGAGCGACATCGACAATAAACAAAGTAGGTATAAGACTCTGAACAAATTGCCAACCATACGAAGTCATTGACATGCAAATAACACTTTCAATTTAAAGAGTCGTCGCTTTGTATTCGTCCAACTTTGTCGATCAGACTATATATGAATATCCATCAGCTGTAACTGTCCATGACCTTATCTTCTTCGCCTATGTTTTATTTCTATCCCAATACAAACTCCTGCTCTACTCCCCGAGCATGATGAAACAACTATAATTCAGTTTGTCACCATAGCGTACAAATGTGTAAAGCTTGTAGGCATAATCACTTACATTTAACTGCTTTCTTAACCTGATTTCACTAGTCAATGGGTAACAATGTTGTCTTTACATACACGGACTTAGTTAGTTGATGTGTATCTCAACATGGTTTAAACTGACAATAATACCGAAAAATAGTGGAAAACATTATCAAAATACCCTACTGGCCCACTGAGGTGAGACTCAAACACAAACTATAAATGTTGTGTTCATTTTAAATGATTAAGAGGTCACGACGCACCTATGATGCAGGCAACAAAATATAACTGGTGATCGATGTCCAAGGCTTGAAATTGTCAACGGGCATCGAAAGGATTATCGATAATAACCAAACTTGATAGAAAAATATGAATTTTCTAAGACAAAATTAATCTCCATTTGCAGTATTGAATAAGAAAGCAAGTGAACCGATGAATAAAATGGACTACACCACAAAGATTGAATTGAAAGAACGAATTAAGAGTAATCTATCGATAGTTTGACAATTCAGCGACCAGTATTTATTTATTGAAATGTTCGTACACCTTCATTATCTTTCCAGACAAACCAAGCATTTCAGGACAGGATAATGAGACAATGGACGTGACAATAGGGTCCCCTGCGAGTCTTATCTGTAGAGCCGATGCCTACCCAGATGCCAACGTAACATGGAAGAAAGATGGCGAGAAATTAAATGTAGAAGAAGACAGTAGTACTTATACCATCGCCAGTGTCGTCGAAGACGATGGAGGCAAGTATATCTGCATTGCTGAAAACTATCTTGGAAAAGATCAACGTGAAATACAGCTCAATGTAATTTTATCACAAGGTGAGCAATTTGCTACTAAGCACACCAGGTGTTTGCCCTATGAATTGATTCCATAAATGTTTTTATTATGACACTATACTATGATTATTTATTTATTTATTTATTTATTTATTTATTTATTTATTTATTTATTTATTTATTTATTTATTTATTTATTTATTTATTTAAGTGGTCTTTTCTCTTCCATTCAAGGACGCACAGACATCCCATTGATAGCCGGTATATCTGCAGGGATACTATTGCTTCTTATTGTCATCATTGTACTTGCTGTAATGATAAAGCGACAGAAAAAACCTGACAAGAAGAAAACTGAAGCATCAGGTTTGTTATTTTCTCAGCATATTATGACATTTTGTGAGATTTCTTCCATATTATATCAGATGAGTGACATTTTAAAAACACTTTTTGTTTGTACTATTCATTTTATTGTTTATTAGTTGTAAAGGTAGCAGTTGAAATGCTATGTCTGGTCTTGTATGAATGTGTTCTAGTCAAGAACTAGTTTGGTCTGCAATTAAACTATGTTTCAATGTTTTCTGCTGTTTTCTTTTCAGAGATGTCGCCTCTACACTTTCAACAGTAAGTGGGAGGAATTTCTGATAACTTAATTTTCCTCACTTGCTCGCAGACAGATATTTGACAAACATAAATATTTTCGAATAAAACCTGAGTGTGATGAAGTGCGCGTACAAATTAGCTAATAGGGAGTGGTTTCTATAATTATAATCTCAAGAATAAATGTATCAGAAAATTGATGAAAATACCGTTTTGATGACAAGTAAATTAAGCAAAATACTATTACTTCTTATGACTTTTTAAGAGAGTTGATAGTTTAATGAATCATTGATATGCATCTTTAATGGTGTGTTTGTCTTCGTTTGCTAACAGAACGCCGCAGGCATTTGAAATTCACGAAAATCCAGACGTTGCCAATAACGATACAGGTGACACGGGAGAAAAGCGCAAATCGAATATGTATACAGGTAACCTTGGTAAACTAGTTAATCTTTAGCTAGAGGACAGTGTTTTTCGGTATCCTTGAGAAATACTTCTGAAGTAACATGTTCGTGCATCTGTCAACGTATAAAAAGTGTTAATGGTATAATACTTATTTGCATAAGATGTATATTTAACATACTTAAACACAAAGGTTTGCGATCGTCTCAATACCTTGACACAAATAGTAAAAGCCGATTCATGATCTCTAAAACATATTTAGCTAGCGCTGATTTTTTTTCATTTGTTAAGGCAATGTTCGAATATGACGTACATTTTATCATTTTCAGATGCACCTATGTCAACATTCAAGACAGAGAGCGATCAGAATAATGTCGGAGGAGGAGGAGGGAGCGATGACCTTGACGATATTGCAGTGCTGTATGCGCAGCCTAACAGGAAATCGCTACATCAGGTCAGGATATGCTCTTTATCGATTTTCGTTTCCTCCAAGTGGCTAATTTTGAAGTTCCGTATGCATTGCTCATTTCTCTGTCTGTCAATCAAGGTTCTTATGTAATTAGATTTTTACATAAGACTGGTGTATAAATATAACCGTAAGCCTAATTGTTTGTCATTAAACAGATGATAATTAAAATGTCATTAAATTCATGGATTGCTTTGTAACGAATCTTTAACAATTACATAACGTGTTTTTCTCTTGTTTTGCTGTTATATTTTTTCTTCATTCTGATTTATGTTACTCAGAGTGCTGATTCTGGAAATAAGAACCATGTACCATTTGATGCAGGTGAATACATTTTATTTTATCATGAATCCATATTAATAAGTGGTAGAGTAAATAGAGGCCATAGAGACTTTGTTATTTTTACAATGTACGCAATGTTCATTGAAAAATGTTCATCTTTGTGGTGCATTATCATTTGCCACTTCACTGTTAAAGTAAAACGGTGAGAGTATCTTGGACAAATACGCATGTACGACCAAAGCGTATTGACTGAAATGTCCGATTTTAGACAGTCAATACACGGTGCCTTGGTAACGCAGATATCACGTTAGACTAACACAAGAATTATGAAAGTGTATGGGCCACATATTTACCGTACCGATCACAGTGTACCATGCTCACGGTATCTGCAAGAATTTGTTCTCATGAAAAGATGATAATCTGACATAAATACGGTTCCCTCTGTTTTATTTTTAAACTGCTCCTCGTGAACTCATCATTTATTTTTTGTGTTGTTTTTGTCGCAGAGCCAGGGGAATATGATCCACCACAAGAGCCTCCAAGAAGGGTGAGCTGTTGTTCTTCTGTTTTGAAATCTGTGTAACGTAGCATGTAACATTACCCGCCTGTTCGGAAATCACATCGTGCTGTGCAAAATAATCAAAGTGATACGTCAGTGACCCTGGCAAGTTTTGGCGTTTGACCTGATTGTGTCTCCTTTGAAGTATGCAGAGTGTTGCCAATACGTTTGATAAAGGTGAAGCGTTTAATCGTGAAGCTTTTATTATATTGAATTTTTCCTCAATGAAAATGTATGAAAAAAGGCGGTCTTATATGAGCCTACTTTTCTATATTCAAAGTGGTATGCATTTACGGTCAAACTAAGAGCTACAGCAAACCCTTTGGCTGACCACGATTTTTAAATGACAAGGTGAGACCAAAAGTCTAGTTTACAGAACAAGATTTGCTTTCCCGCAAATATGTCAACTCATTGCATGCAGCCAAAGAAAAAAATATTAAGTAAGCACTTTTTGACTTTTTTGTGACAGTACAAGGAAGACAACAACGTCGAGGGTCTCACCTACGCTGACTTGGATCACGCTCCAGGGTCAGGAGTCACTGCACCCAAGAAACAACCAGAGGGAACGACTGACTATGCAACCGTGGATTTCAGTAGAACGGCCCCACAATGAATGTGACTGTCATTACCAACTTGTAACCTTGAAAAATACCATCGAAGAATCATTTTGATGGTTAACAAACTTGCCGAATTTTGATATATTCGAGCTCAGTACTGAATATTTGACTTTTGTTCTACTAATAATAAACATACCAGCCCTAGTAAGTAGATTTCAGATCACCGATACAACTTATATGTGTCGCACGACGGTGCGTATATTATCATTTATAACACACCACATGCTCATTTCGTGTCGCGATTCGCTAGAATACGTCACGTGACGATAAAATAGATACGTCTAGTCTCAAAAAATGACGTCAGACGGTATTTTTTGAAACGTTATTTCCCTAGGGAAATAGTTTTGGCCAAATTTGGAAAAGTGCCCTGTCACGTGACCGTACTGTCGTCTGCAGCTTTCAAACAATGGCGGTGACTAGAAGATTATTTGCGCCAGGGGTGAGCGACGAGGCTCGCTCTAAAACAGGTAGATTGTCCATTCCAACGGCGTAGGAACTTTAACAGCTCAAAGACCAAAAAGGATTTAAGTGCAATCCTGGATGCTGCTATGTACTTCTGTATCTCGAACCGCTGTGGAAATATCGCCAAGTAAACTTACAATGGATTTCTGAGGTGCAAAATACCAAAGCACAAAAAAACTGTTACATAATACAACATGGGCGTGTGGTGTGTTGTAAAACACCTATGACCTGGTCTTTATACGGGCTATAGCGCCCGTTTATTACCCCTCGTGGCCGTGCGTTACTAGAAACACATCGCTATACGCCTCGGCCTACTGCCTCGGGGAACAGCGATGTGTGCCTGGTAACGCACGGCCCCTCGGGTTAATATACGGGCGATATAGCCCTAACGACCAGGTAATAGGTGTTTATTATATAGGCCATATCATATATATTTACCATCTAGAAATCTGAGCGAGGAAACAACTATTTTATCTTAGCGTAAACAAGGATGAAATAATATTTTAGGTCTGTATATAAAAGCGCAACTACGATTCGGACAACAGGCATTTTGTCCGTCTGAACAGTTTCCTCTTTAAATAAATACCAGGTAGTTCATAACATGTGTCAGAGGGGCCAGGTTTGTTATGACTCTGTAAAGGACAAATGTCACACTTTCCTTTTCGCAAGGTGTGTTGTTTAGGTTACACATGACGCATTCAAAACTTCCATTTCAAAAGACTTACCGAATACCCATGCTACTTCGAAAGATTGGGTCAAACTGTAAGTAAATAATTAACCCCTTTGCCTCAGTTTAAAGCAATGTTTGCGAATTTATGGGTTGGATTAAAGTGAGACAGAATTATAGCTTTAATAGCAGCATCTAGAATTTACAGCATTACAAGGACGCTAAATTCTGATTTCTCTTCAAATCAGTTGTAAGAAAGATTATATCAGGACCAATTACAGTGTAAAGAGCAGCTTACCGATATTCTGAGTATCCTTTCCCCTTTTATTATCCAAAATTCAAAATCAGAGTTGTAAATTATTATTTAAAGAAAAAACAATTTTGTTCAACAGGTACATCGTTTGTGACAACTTCAATTAATAGTGCCGTAGGAAACCAAAATATCTTGTTTGTTTGGGTTTTTTTTCAATATCAACATTGCTGTTTAGTTACTAATTTACAAGCAAGTAATAATAGGAACTTACGTCAAATTAAACTGCATACAACACATATCAGGGCAATCAAAACATAAACAATCGGGTCTTTGTAATATAGACACAGGTATAAAGTCATGCAAACTTCATTAAGGTTCTTGACACTCTTTAAATCAAAGAGAAGCACAAACTGTGACATGCGTACTGAGAGTAAATATCAACTGTATGATGGAAAGCATTCTCATTTATTTCTGCTTTATTCAAAGGTAGTTGTTTTGATTGATGTTTCATTTGATGTAAGTTGTTTAGATTCATGTTATATGTGATTGTAATTTGACATGTCAGTGTGATATACTGATATATTTTGATCTATATTTTTATGATAAAGAGAATAATGTGAGTTCATTAAAGCAAAATTGCCATTTACGCAGAGAAAATGTTTATTAATGAAATTTTCCCTCCATCCAAAGATGATTTCGGTTTTATTTATTAAAATATTATCATTGATGTGATGATTCAACTAAATCAGTTTCGTATTTGCCCTGTTGTGTTGTTAGATCGTGACACTATAAAAGGTTACGTAAATTTAACATTTCTTCCAAGTGAGAGGTGGAAATTAAAATTAACTCAAGCTGTACCGGCATTTTGTGTACAAGATTGTAAGAGTTTCAAGCTATATTATTAAGGCAAGTCGGAGGGTTTTATATCGCTACTCTATT
This sequence comes from Ptychodera flava, assembly GCA_001465055.1. Taxonomy (NCBI): domain Eukaryota; kingdom Metazoa; phylum Hemichordata; class Enteropneusta; family Ptychoderidae; genus Ptychodera; species Ptychodera flava. The sequence continues at coordinate 157,964 of LD345467.1, forward strand.
GAATAACGCTAAAACGCGGGTCTTGTCATCACTGTTTTAACAAAATTCTTCAGCAGAATACACTTTAATGTCATAGGAATGTATCAGCTAAAGTGAATTTTGTAGGTGTAGTCGTGGTCGGATCACTAATGAATATCTCTTAACGTAGACAACGTTTAATATTATTCATGACCACTGCTAGGATAAGTAGTCGTTCGCTGTAGAGTTTGAGGATATGAATGAAGTATATTGCTAGGGACCCACTGTAAATATATTTTAATTTAAACCATGCTTTATACTATTACGAAATCAAGTCACAGCATTCGACTGACATTTCATTTTAGCGATAACAATTGAGTATTCTGGACACTGATTATTTCCTTTCCTTTCGGTTTGGGACTGCTATATTACACCACATGTATACTGGCGTTATTGTTACATCAGTAGATTTGACAAATTCTGTATGACATTCTCCCATCATTCAAAGCGTTGACAATTGACCTCATGCGTCGTCTATTTATGTAACGCATCACTGCAACGGCGGTTGTGTTAATAACTTTAGTGTATATCTGATGTGAATTATTTTTTTTAACTTTATACATGGTCATAATGGTCATCATGTCATTTTGAAAAATCCACAAACAACAATTAATATCTCGACTGTCTGTCTGTCTGTCTGTCTATCTGTCTGTCGGTCTGTCTATCTGTCTGTCTTTGTCTTTCTCTCTCTCTGTTGTTATTGGTGATTTTTTTTTACTAAGATCCTTGTGGTTATCATGATGATGATGATGATGACGATGGTAATGATTTATACTATTATCACTGATGTCGTTTCGTGTTAGTGTAGAAGGAAAAGAGGCCAATGATATAATTCATTCGTTATTTCAAACGATCAGTTAATATCTCTAGTTTGAAACCATCGCCCATGGCATTATTTAGTTTACCAATTTATGAGAACCTTGTCCTTACTCCTGACTGATCTACTGAATATGTTTTAAAGCAAACACACCTTTCAACTTACAAGCTTTAACAAAATAATCCCTTCTAAGCGGAAGAGCGACGCGTCTGCAGAAGATCAGACTTTGCATTGTGATTTATCGCTAGCTGTTGATACAGGGCGCAGTTGAGGTTATATGTAGTTATGCAAATATGCTGGCCCACTTCAAATCATTTTCCAGGTGCCAACAGTCAGCCTGATAAACACGACGCTTTTGCGACGTGAGTGTTCAGTTTAGTTTGCGGAACTAAAATGCAAAAACTAAAATGAGAGTGAACATAGGACATTCTAAATCACTTAAGTGAAGATTTTATAAAAAATCTCTCTTCTATTGATAACAAAATTAGGCAAAATGGTTTTCTCATTTCGGTCTTTTCTGGTCATTAATGTGTAGGAGTTGTAATTTAAACATTTTTGGTGAGGAACTCCATAACTTACATGTATATGACGTTCATGGGCATCGACGTCGTTCTTCCATACAACGAATCGACGTCGAACGTTCCTTGTCTGCGAAGTCGAGCAGTGCCTGCCTGTGATGTTGCGAATTTCATATCGAAAAGTTTGGTGTGGCTGCAATAGTCATAAACCCTTGATGGGTTCAACAATAGATTCAGGCAGGCCTGATAGTGCGAGCAAACAAGCCAAACATCGCTGCTACCAGAGTTCACAAAAGGAGCCTTAGAAAATGCAGTTGGAACTTTCTGAGCAAATGAAAATCGTTGCAACTACTCACCTTTCTTAAGCCTCCACCGGTTCGATTGGAACTCAATGCAGGTCGAATGTGAGGATAGCTACTGCCATACAAAGGAATATTTTGAATTCAAATGCTGTGAAACGTACACAATTCCAATGATCGTCTTTTTCAGTATGGAAGCAATGTCTACCCCTTTCTGAACGAAAGCATTACTCAAAGCATCCACTTCCCCCTTTTTTGGGCCTTCGTGTTATTTTTTCCTAAAATGACTATGACAAATTCTGCACAGGTCAACCAAATGCCAGGCTACATTGTTTATTTTGTATTACCTGTCATCTACATGAAATATATGGTCAGCTTGTTTAAACTGCACCTTGCTTTCAGGTGTGTTTTGGGTTGTTAAAGCATACTTTGCTGTTCAATTGTCGCCAGTTTACCTTTATATAATTTTCACCATAGTCACTACTTTGATACAGCTAGGAGAGACCACGATAATGATTTTTTTTGTAATTGCACAATATGTGTTTAAAAGCATGTGTAAGCTTGAGTCTTGATCTCAATTCATTTGTGTTTTCGTCAGGCGGTTATATTTTGAAATATAAACCATAACGTCAGCATGTGAAGTGGCTCGTTTCAGCCATTTTAACTGAGTCTGAAGTAGTCTGTACTGAGATTGACAGTAGTGTCTGGTTCATCACTATCATATACCTAATATCTTTTAATTGACTGTTACTTAAATTCGACGTCCACAGTGTGGCTATTGCAGATAATTGTTTTATTTGCTTTGGCAAAGACGAAATACATAGCATGTGATTAAATTTGATGAACTACAGTTAGTTTAGCAGATCCATGTCAGCTAATTGCTAATTTGTGATCTTGTACAATTTTGGTGAAAACTCACATGTAGTTTAGACCTAATGTCACTTTTTTTCGAATAAAGACTTGTTACAGTTTCATGTAAAAGTATTGATAAGGTGAATACTTCATAAACTTTTACTATTATATCAGGAGTGCCTTAATAAAATTTCATGATGTTATAATCTATAGCGTTTATCATAACAAGAAACTGCCATATTCTCAGAGAAAACTAAGGGCACATTTCGAAAAAAGAACGCACACTACATACATTGAAAGGTGAGTGCATTTTCGGTTCAGTCTTGTCTCGTTTCAGTAATGAAGTACTGCTTATACATTTGCCTCTACTGGTAAAGGTCTCTCATGGATTTAGCTGTTCTTTAAAATGTTAACAGAGTTTGCAGTATAAAATCTTCGGGTTTTTAATCGATGAAAGTCCGTTCAAGCACAACCTGTTTTGTTTATATAAGTACTTGAGACGGAAGAAACATTAAATGTAAATGAGGCAATATCTTTAGATACAGGTCAGGATGTATAGTTGGGGTCACGCACCGCGTGCTACAGTTCATGATGAAACGAAAGGACTGAGAACTAATGTCTGACCTCGAACACCATAGAAATTGGACGTAATTCTGTCAGTAAAGGAAGTTACTTTGATTTGTCGAGCTACATATGTAGGCTAGAGGATTATTCAAGTGTAAAAGAGTACACAAATTTCCGCCAGATATATTTTTCCTTTGATGAGGTCATCCTAGCTTAACCTGAACTACCACATAGTCCCTGTAAGTCTGATGTTAATGACTTGTGTCAAATTTCCCTGTGATTACTTGCTGCCTTTCACAGGCCCCACTTCCAACAAAGTAGACAGCATAGCCTGTACAAGGTTTCATCACAGCATGTATGCATGTCTCGTTATATTGATAGTTACGTAATATGAATTAAAGGTATACAGTCACCTGTAATCTAAATATGTCCATATATGGTCAAAGGGGCGTTCCTTTGTATTCATGTGAGGGCGCTATTTTTAAAAAGCGGCCACCCGCTGAAAATCTGTGATTGGTTAGATTTTCTCTTTTTATGGTAACTGTGGCAAAATCGGACAAGGTGACAGTATACCTTTAACGTGCATGTGTGTGTCATTGAAATGCATGCATAGTGTGCAATGCATAGCAAGTTTTTTTTCAGACGGGATTTGCAAAGATTTTATACCCGAATGCAAGTCATATTACTACAGGAAAAATTCTCCCTAGGAATAGCTTAAAACAGCATCAGCTAATTTCCATAACAATTTGTTTAATTGTTATGTAAGCTGCAGACAAAAATTACAGGGGGTGACGTTTTTGGAGGGAGGGTTGCAATTTATCATGCAAACATTTTTGAAGGGTCATGCATTTGCGGGAGGGTTGCCATATTTTGCACGACTATAAGGCGAAAAGATGTGGCTGATATAGTGCGTGACCCACAAATATCAAATCATATTACAAAGGAGTCAATCAGGCAAAACATTGACAAATTTCCCAAACACAAGAAGCAATACCGTACATTATTGATATATATATATATATATTTAATATTATATCATACTAGTATATTGATGGCAGAAATACAGTGATCTGATTGGTTGAGACGCGAAAAGAACCGTGGTATATTAGCGATATACTATGGTGGACACACGCGCGAGCTCTCACTTTGAGCAAAACTCCGTTCTTGATGTCCCACGCAAGAATATCAATATACTGTTATGATATAATAGCAATAAATCACACACAGCGCGACGGTACACCACTCGATTTTGACCAGTTCACTTCATATATGCACTCGCTATCGCAAGTGCATATATGACGTGAACCGGTCAAATCTCGTGGTATACCATCGTATTATTGCTTAAATATACATAAACGTACTTTGCTTGAAGTAGGAAGCAAAACGCGCATGTGTATACAAGAGATTGGATTTTTGGATTCCATGGAAAATGTTGATCTACTGTACATGGTAGTATATGACGGAACTATGAATAATTTTCTTTCTATACAAAAAAAAAGTAAATCTGTGTATTTATGTACGCTTGGTTATTCATAAGAATGTTCTTGATTAGTCTAGGGTGGTAACAAATGGACGTGTGTGCAAGAAATTGGATATTGGAATTTCACCGAAATGTTGATTAACTATAAATGGCAGTCTATGATTAAACTATGAATATTTTTTTTCCAATACAAAATACGTAAATCAGTGTATTTATGTACGCTTGATGATTCATAATAATGCACTTGAATATACTAGGTCGGGTACAAATGGATAAGTGTGCAAGAAATGGGATTTTGGATTTTCACCAAAATGTTGATTCCTCATACATCGTAGTCTATGATGAAATTATAATAATTTTCCAATACAAAATGGGTAAATCTGTACACTTATGTACTTGCTTGATAATAATAGGGTGGGTAAAGGTTGATGTGTGTGCAAGAAAATGTATTTTGGAATTACACCGAAATTTTGATTTACTTTACTTGGTAATCTGTGCGAGAACTATGGTCAATGAATTGCAATTTAAAACAAAAATATCTGAGCAATTATAGACATTTGATAATTGATATACACTTTGCAATCTTTCTCATATGTTTTGTCTCTTGTCTTTTATCAGTTTTAACTGTTCAAGGTGTTGTGGGATACCAATGCATCTTCTTTGCTTATGAAGCTTGTCGATAATGTGTAATCTATGTATTTAAAGAATCGATGTACTCTGTCGGCAATTTCTTATTCAGGAAATATCAAATAGAAAATCAAAGGTTTGGCTGTAAAATCATCTTCTGTCAAACGTTACACACGCCCTAAGATAGGTTTCTAAAAAGTGACCCTTCCCTTGGACGGTTTTCTAAAAAGTGACCCTCCCCCATTCCCGCGGCCCACCCCTCCCTATAATTTCTAAAGGCTTTCTAATAAATTCTTATCGGCTTCACAGGACATTCTCACCAAGCACAGTGACAATTTATTATACTCTTCATTCACTGGTGATAATCAACCACACTAGCCATTTTACATGAGATCGGTCAGACTTAACTTGTTATTTACTGCTGAGAATTAAGCAGGTTGATTCTCTCCAGTGAATAACAAATCTGGCTGATTCTCACCGATGTACGGCGAATATGGATGACTCTCACCAGAGGATGATAAGTATGATACATTATCACCGTGAAAATCACCATTCTCACTGTGCTTGATAAGAATGTCCATTTTCACAGGTGAGAATTTTTGATCATACTTGATTCTCACACAGGAGTGCATTTCTCTCTGCTCATCAGTGAGAATAATTAGCTAGAGATTCTTACCAATTTTGAAAAAGCTTTCTCGCTCCCTCACTCCCCTCGTTATGCGTATGTGACCATTCTGTTATTAATTGTAATTCTGTTATAGTTTTATCGTGTCTATAATAATTTACCACGTGTGACTTAGCCTATCATGGCACAGGTTGACGCATAAATCATTGTACATTGACCTTATACATGTACAAAGTCGATTAGAATTTGTGTGAGTGATGTAATATCCATACTGAGAACGGTCGTTTCAAAATAGTTACCAGCAGCCATACTGGTTAGCAATCCGACACAAGTTGACGTGTATATCAAAAATTCGAAATCACTTCAAAGTACACGGCACAGGTTATTTGTTAAATGTGCGATTCTGCCGTGATAAACATCAGCCTGAGTTGCGCTGCCGACTCGGTATTATCATTTCAGTCTTGTCTTGTTTTACTGAGGAAGTTCGGCTTATATATTTGCTGCTACTTGCAAAGGTTGTCCTGGATTTAGCTGCTCTTTAGAATGCTAGCAGAATTTGTAGAAAATCTTCGAGTTTTGGTCAGTGACAGAAACTGTTCAAGAGTGACCTATTTGACCTATTTAAGGTTAAAGTACTTGAGACGAGGGAATGCAAATTTATTCATGCCAATAGTTGTAGGTCACATCCCATGTGTTCCACAGCTGCTAAATCGAAAAGGAACAAAGGTGTGAACTCGAACATGGAAATTCGACGTAATTAATAATTGATTCTCACATTTCCCTGTGGTTAATTGTTACCTTTCACAGGCCCTTGCCCGAAGGTGTGACCAAGTAGGCAGCTTTGCCTGCAGAATGTTTCATCACAGCCAGTATCCATAACACGTTATATTAATAGTTTGGTGATATAAATCAACATCCATGTGTTTCTCATAAGGAGGCATGCACTTTAGGGTAGCTTACTTGAGATGTGATTTGCAAAGGATTGTGTATATACAAGAATGGAAGTCATGTCAATATAGTTTAATACAGGAAAAATTGTGAGATTTGAGCGAAATAGTGACGCTTTCTCGAAATGGTGAGAAACTCCTATTAGTCTCATAGCTATCCATGAGATTCTTTAAAATTTCCTTAGTGAGAAATGATAAATGTACTCCTTGATAGAAAGCAATTATGATAACAGATTCTTACAGGTGAGACTGAAAATTCAAACTAAGCACAGTAAGAAATTTCACTATTAACTGGTGAGAATCAACCAGACTCGAGCTCGCTATTAATTAGTGCGAATCGGCAAGATGTGTTAGTCACTGGTGATAACCAACCTGACTGATTATAACCAGTGAACAACAAGTCTGGCTGATTTTCATAAAGAAACGGTGAATCTGTTTGATTATCACCAGTGGATGATGAGCATGGAATTAGAAATGGAAGAAAGACAGAGAGGAAAAGTAAAGGAACGACAATTAGAAGAACGTTTTCTACATGTAGAAAGAAATGTTTAGAGCTTGAACAGTCAGGAATATTCACCACTCCAGATAATTTTGACATCACTAAACATTTCAGATTAGTCCCCCTTCCAGGAAAAGGATGTCGACAAATATTTCCTTCATTTTGAGAAAATTGGCCTCTGACGTCCTGGTCTATGCTTTTGCAGAGTGCTTTGGTTAGTAAAACCAGAGAAGTTTACATTCAGTTGTCAGTAGAGCAGGCTTCAGATTATGATTCTCTGAAGGAATTAATCCTCAAGGGTTATGAGTTGGTACCTGAAGCTTACCGTCAGAAATTTAGGGAATGTGAGGAATTGCTGGATCAAACTTATATTGAATTTGCTCGAACAAAGGAACAACTGTTTGATCGTTGGTGTTCATCTGAAACAAAATGTCAGGGTCATGGAAAGCTGAGGCAGCGTATTTTGACTGAGGAATTTAAAAAGTTAATCTGAAGTGACATCAAGGCATTCACCAATACACAAGAGGCAGACACATTGGAGGTTGCTGCACGTTTTGCTGATGATTATTCGTTGACCCATAAAATCTAGCGTAATCTGTCAGCAAACCATCTCAGTCCTTTTCATATCGAAACAATGCAGGGAAATTTAACGCCTCCTTTCCATCCAACAATTTTTCAAAGGAGAGTAGAAAGTCAAATGAAAACAGTTCACAGAATTCATGTAACTCTCCCACGTCATCAGATCCCTAGTCTCAATATCCTTCTGGCAAATAATTTCAAATTGGTACACTTTCTTGTTATTATGATAGGAAAGACTGCCATTTAATAACAGATTTCTCAAATTGAAAAAAGAATGAAGGTCAGAGTGGTCACAGTTGATCTAAGCCCACCGGCTTTATTTCTTCATCATCTAACTTAAAGTCTAATAATGCGAGTAACACATTTTCTGAGGTTAAACCCCTCGAATGCCCAATTAATGAGGAAAAGGTCAATGCTTTTCAAGATAGCATTATCGGTATTTTCGAACCATTAATTCATACTATTATGGTTTAATATCACTTTCAAGTGATTGTCTTCCGCTACCCCTGTCAAAACTTAAACAGATACCGGGGCTCCCCGGTCTCTTTTGTTTGGCAGATTGCCTGCTGTTTTCTAAAAAGTCATTTTCAACTTTTAAAATTCGTATTAAGGGGTAAATTGTAGTGACTACATTCCTGTCCTTCTTCATAATGTCTATTCGTCTGTTGACTGTTTCTGGACATTTGACATTAGGTATCATGACTTCTTTCCTTTTGGAATTCACTTTCACTTCACTTGGAAACGACCTTGCCGGGGACAATGTCATTACAAATCCATTTGTGACCGATAATCCTAGTTAAGATCAGGATCCATGGCCAATAGGGCGGGGAATTCCTGATTGTATCCTGCATATGCCGTTACTCTAGCCATGTCAATGAAACTTCTGAGAATCAAAATGTTCTCAAAAATGATGTCACAGACGTTGACTTAAATGACACCTTTCTCAGTCAGGTGTTTGATACGTATCAGTCCGTTGTCGTTTGTAGGTTTGAAACTTCCA
>LD345467.1:199921-213174 GCA_001465055.1 Ptychodera flava
GCACTTCATTCCAGCTGGATGTGCAGTGTAAGTCGTTTATATTCTGGTAGAAGTCAGTCACGGGGTAGTCACGCCATACGTTAACAAGGTGGAAGGCAATCGGAATTGGCTAATGAAAACACGCTCAAGACAAACGAAGTGTTTTTTTTTTTTCAGAGGGACTGGGTTTGACCTTTACTGTAGGTTTATCATTACCAACGATGCCATGGTTACACAAAGCGAATCCATGTGATATGCATTGTTCGAAATCAACGTTTCAGATGTTCGTTTGAAATAATTACGGTTAAAAACGTATTTTCACTTTAAACTTGGACAAAATATAAAACAAATCAGCAAATTTAATGTACTCGTACATTTCGGGAAGCTAAAAACGCTGTGCCGCCGCTGCTCTTTGAGCTTCGAAAGGTTTGTGTTTTTGGGGTTTTTTTTCAAGGGGAGGTAACGTTGGTTTGTTTGTCAGTGTACGTGCGCTCCCAAGAGAGAAAGTACATTCGAAACAAACTTAGAAATCAGCACTCGATATGTGGATTACAAGATATATAGCAATTCCTGACAAACACGATCATCCCAAATTTTCTAGGCCACTCAAACAGTTGATTTGATTTGATTTGATTCGATTTTACTTTATTTGATTTAATAATTTATATCCAAAGACAGAAAAAAAACTACTGTAGATAACTGACAGGATCATTTTCCGGGATAACACAAACAAGTTAATAAAATTAAATTATTATGTTTTGACAACAGTGTTCTGCTCTTCATTAGGTTTGAGATATCTTGAAGGACTTTTTAGCGAGTGTAATTTGCTACCCGTAAAAAAGACGTATCAAAAGTAGGATGAAGTGTTCAAAGTGTGTCGATCCATTATCATACATATACATATCACTCTATCTATATTTTAATCAAAACATCGCCATACAATGCACAATGATGTAAACCATGGTTTCCTTACACTTAATTAAATACACTCTATTTTCAAATGTCACAGATCCGCCCGAAATTTCGGTGCCAGAAACGGTCGCCTGCATTGAAGGCGAAAATGTCAACATTTCGTGTGACGTCATCGCTGCCAACCCGGAGCATGTCAACCTCAAGTGGACCCTGGCGAACGACAATTCCCACGACGACGGCGGACTTCTGAGCTTGGCCGACGTGCAGCGGGGCTCAGCGGGAACGTACACTTGTACGGCGACGAATTCCTACTTCGACGGTAGTCTTGGCGTTGGAGTGAAGAGGGCTCAGCTTGACGTCCAATGTGAGAGCAAAATTTCAGTTTCATGCCAGTTTCGCTTACGAGATACATGTATGGCATGTGAACTCGAGTACAACTAAACAACCCCGGCGAGAAACGACGTATTGGTTTACAATCCAGGTCAAAGGTCAACCACAGGCTCATTGCAAGTGAAGCAATACGATTCAAATGTATCACTTGCGGTATTAGATGTTTGTTGATTGAATCAAGGCGCTAGGCTGGTCATAATTACAGAACCAGCTACAGACCAGAGAATGCCAAAAATGCTTTGAAGTGAAGTAAAGAAACGGTTACTTTTAAGAAAAACATCACTTTTACTTTTTGAACGACATTGCAATGGATAAGAACTTGTATGTTACAATATTTTCTTACTTTGTGCCGTAGGCCTTTATACAATGATATGATATGATATGATATGATATTATATGACATGATATGATATGATAACAAACCTACCTAGCTACCTACCTACCTAACTACATCCATATCGTTTGTTTGTCTGTGTTTTACCCCAGACCCTCCGGACGTAAGCTTTTCACAGGATTCCATTCTCTGCAAGGAAGGCGATAACATAACGCTAGAGTGTCACCTGACAGCCAACCCTGTTGCCAACACCGTGAATTGGAGCAAAGACGGTCATGTGAAATCGCTCGGAGCGGTGTTTGACATCATTTCTGTAAATCGGTCGGACGATGGCCAGTATACATGTACTGCTGTCAACATTTTCTACGATCAGACAGAAGGAGCCGGCAGTAACGATATCTATGTTACAGTTGAGCGTAAGTACTCATCACAGAATGGGTAGACTTCCTGCATATCGCGTTTTAGTCCGTCTACAGCTCCGGTAACGTCAAATGTATTTCTTTTTGTCTCCGTTCTGAGAGGCTTTTCTTGCTGTCAATATTATTTATTTATTTATTTGTTCACCCATTCATTTATGGAAAGAACGAACCAGGTTATTATAAATGTAATTTCTTTGGCCAACTGTACTTTTTCTTAATTCGATTAATAGCAACATAAAAAATTATCGACCACAAATATTACAATGTTGACAATCCACTGGAAACTTAAACTCTTTAACGATAATTGCAACCCAAACAAAAGAACATACTGCTTGATATCTCGCTGTTGTGGCTATGGGACGCTGGTTTACGTCAATTTAACCCAAGGAAACCACTGGAATGTACACCGATTGATTTAGACCATCACATTAGTCTTAAGAAATCTTATAGGGTAGTGACAATTTTGATTGACAAGGAGTTGAGTTCGAGTGTTCTGATGTTGACAAGCTATTACAGTGTTGAAGTAATGGGAGGGGTGACTACAGGTGGCAGTACTTTTTATTGTTAATGTGTGATATTGCCAATAAAAAGTACTACTATCCATATCACATTTTGTAAAGAGGGTGTGAAGTACATTCATGTAATTCCTAAGCAAAAGTTTGCATTCCTTTTGAGTGAAGACGTTAATAGAAGCACCAGCTGATCACATAACTCCCCAACCGTCAATCACAGGCGGTCAGGTATCAAACCATACCGTCACAGGATATACCGATCACACCCGCATTCAATGAATGTTAAAAATGAACTAACCGAATCAAGCTTTTTTATGCAAAACCTGATTTAAGGTTACAGGGTTCATGTAGGCATGGCCTTTAAAATGACCTGTATTGTAATGTTTATGTATGTCAAGGAGTTGATTGTGTGATTGTTATCAATATAACCACATTTTTTATCTGTAGCTGTGTGTAAAATCGATTTTTCAACGTTTTTCCAGACCTTCCTGACGTAATTGTCGGCGGTCCAGAAGAAGCAATCATGGAATACACTGGGACGACAATATCGTGTGGAATAACTGGGGGACTTCCCAATCCGTACCAGATAGCTCTCATGAAAATGGGGCAAACGGGGGCAGAGGTCATCGCCATGTCAACTAACACTTCCGGCGTCACTGAGCTCACCTATGACGTACCTGCCGCGAAGCGTGAGATGAACGGAACCTATTATTGCAACGTCACCACGCGATTCTATGACCAGAGTGAAAGTTACCAACGAAGCGACAATATTGACGTCATCGTTCAATGTGAGTTATTCTCGAATCAAGGATCAAAATATTTTCAAATATATTCAAATTTCTCAGTTTTTTCCGTCTTAACATCCTCGCCAGTGTGCGTTTGCGTGAACGAGAGGAAAGCTGTCAACGCCTAGGAGCTGTCACATTTTCGGCATGTTGCTTTAAGATTCAACCAATACGGAGTTTTGATATTGACAACGTGGTGGTAAATTTTGTTCTGTTTTTGCAGTTATGTAAAACACGAGCGGTAATACAACTTGAATCGAAGTCCACTGCTTTCCATCACTTTCACAGAACAAATTAAACTGTTAATAAATCGCATCCCTCCCTATCTTTGGAAAGAGCGTTTAAAATTTTTGTTCGCGACGATAAAATAATAACATACGGTGAATTCTGCTTGGTGTTTGAGAGGGTAATTCCGATTTGTACCTGTACCTCACAACTAAAACTGACTGCATATCTTAGATCCCCCAGAACTTGTTGACATCACCGAGTCGAGCATCGACGTCAAACTGGGCGAGCGAGCTGAGCTGACCTGCGTGGTCGATGCCTACCCCGTGGCCGAAGTGGTCTGGACGGACGACAACGGCGACGTGGTCGAGTCGGAGGAGACCGTGGAGGGGACCGTCCTGACCAGCAAAATCATCCTGGACAAAGTGGACAAGAGAACGCTGGGAAGCTACCACTGTAACTTCGCAAACGAGATCAGCAACGGAACTGCTCATGAAAAGAGATTAGGAAAAATTACCAGTGAGTAATATTTAAAATCTTTCAAAATGTGTTATTATGTCGTTTGCTTATAATCAATAATACAAATTACTTCAAGTACAAACTTTTAAGTAATGATATCTGTTACTTAAGTTTCATGCATCCTGCAATCTTCAGACAGAAGTGAAAGTATCTTAGCTCAACGGTCTCATATAAATGATCGGGATGTTTCATTCTATTTATATGAGACTGTTCGGCTAATATACTTTCACTTCTTCTATCTTCATCTGAAGATTGCAGGAAGCATAAAACATAGGTAATATATATATATATATATATATATATATATATATATATATATATATATATATATATATATATATATATATATACTGGAACGAAGCTTTGACCGAATCTCGACGAGGCTAGCAGGGACCAGTCAGTTGGTCTTTGTACAGGTTCAAACATTGTAAAAAGCAAGAAAAAGATATATTTCTACATGATTAAAAAATTTGTATCATAAATATTTTGTTTGAAATTGGTTTGCACAAAATAAATATATTTGTTCATTTATATTTTAATTTACATATATGATAACTCAAAGAAAATTATAAAATTTCATTGACAGCTCCTGGCTCTATGGAATGGTTAATAGACACTGGTATCATCTACGCTATCATCGTTGGCGTCATTATCTTAATATTGATAATTATCCTGATAGTTTTCTGCTGTACACGTAAATCAGACAAAGAGAAAGAGATGTCTGTCTCAGGTCAGTACTTGTGGATCAGACGATGGTGTGTGTGTGAGAGAGAGAGAGAGAGAGAGAGAGAGAGAGAGAGAGAGAGGTGCAAATACTGACAGGCAGAGACAGAGACAGACAGACAAAAATACAAAAAGACAGATAGAGTTACTGACAGACAGACAGACAGACAGACAGACAGACAGACAGACAGGCGGGCATCAGAAGGACGGACGGACGAACAAACAGAGACAAATTGACTGACAGACACACAGAAACGCCGGGACAGAAACGGATTAATAACGGCGGTGCTTGTGATGATGGCAATTATGATTAAATGGTAGTTGCTGGTTCTGGTGGCGATAAAGCAGCGTTTCGTGAAACACTTTACAGCAAACGTAATGTACGCCCCGACCGTTAAAGTAAACACACACTGCACACGGTTCAAATTTATACGTTGCCATGTTGCTAGAGCGGCGCTCACAGCGGGAACCACCAAAACTCTACACGGAGAACTATTTATTTTCTATTTCAGATCTTGCAGCATTGAAACGTCCACCAGCGTAAGTTTTATAATGTAACGTCTACATTGTTATTTCACCTCCAAACATCTTGAACATTGACATGTAAACCCTCTGTGCAGGGTAAAATAATTCTTGATAGGGAACTTTGAAACAAACAAATATTGGATTAAGCTGTTCATCTACAACAGGCGAGCGGGTCTTTTCGGTGTCCAATCAACGAAATTAGATGCATCTCGATATAGCCGAAGCGTAAGGTCGGACCTTCGCGACTGTTCACAACAATTTACTGCCGCGACAGTTGAAAACAGACACTGGTAAACCAAGGTTACGGCTGTATGCGCCTCGAAATTGCAAGACTTAAGCTTTTGCTCAAAATCTCCTCAAGTAATATTTCAACCACTTTATTTCAAAATCGATTATGAAAATCGGGATCACCGTGCAAATTTTGGTAATAGAGCAACAAATTGCCCAAGATTTACCGATATTGGCAATTCAAAATGGCCGCCGTCCTTGTGTAAACTCTATGGAGAAAAATAAAATTTTGGATTTTCGAAAAACTAAGGCGTTGAAAAGTTTCTTTACGCCAAGAGTTTTAAAATGAACCCCCACAAGTGGTGGATCAGATAAAAATTGAAAAAGTGAGATTCGGAATATCTGTCCCTACCATAAGCGATGATTGACTTTGACACATCCTAATGTGTGTTTCAGGGACGTGACGTCAAAGGAAGGGACTGAGAATCTCGGCATGGTTCGAACCGCTCCAGACGGTACGGTGAATAGAAAAGGCAGCAGGAATGGTAAGTAAAAATCCATTTAAAGGCTTTATTGCCAAATATTCATAGGTGCATTAAAATGTTTTCGTGGTAAGCCCTTTATTTTCACTTTACATAAAGGACACAGACATGTTTTCACAATGGCAGATTTCATTTCATTGAGTTGTCTTATTAGAATTACTCAGCATAGATCGAGTGTTCTTCTGTCTGGCAAAATTTTGCTTAATGTCCATTTATTTCTATTTTTGCAAGAGCTGTCTATAGGCAAGCGGAAAATTGTACTTCAACTTAGAAGCGCGTGATTCAGAATTGAAACCTTCCTATGCCGTGCTTCCAAAATCGGTTTTGCCTTCAGTTTCGTTATTGCATTTACGTGCTTTCACTTTCGTTCTCTTTAACAGGAAGATCTTCCCACCCTGTTTGAGGTTTATAGTTCATAAGACGTCATTTCGAGAAACACATAAAACTCCCGTAAACTATCAATCTGTCTATTTTTAGGACGGCATCAAGATATTGTTCGTTGTTGGTTAAGAATAATATACTAATAGGCCTACATGTTTAAGATGTATACTGATGATGCTAATTTTTAAGAAACCAAAAAAAGCAAATAAAGAGAATACAGCAGTAGTCATGGGGGGGAAATGTATAAAACCAATATACCAAGTGCACCGTTTCCACTCCAACGCTTTAAAAATTGAGATATTTATTGAACTAAGTAACGCATGTAATTGGATTCGAGTTGGAAAGTAATATCATCGGCAGGGACGCGTTGAACGTGATGGAACGCAAGGGATCTCCATTACAACCTAACACAAAGTAATTTGTTCATAACGCAGACAGTGCAGTAATGTGGTTAATAATAGTGTTAAGGCCTAATGGGAAAATTGTCATAACATGTCGGATAAATTCTTGAGTATTGAATTCGATCTTGACGGTCATGTCGTCACGTTAGCGCACAATACAAGACTTTGCTATCAACCTCATCCATTCTAGCTGTACGATTGAACTCTACAAGCGTAATATTACAGAGTTATTGAACCCTAGTGTCTCGACTCACATTCTATATCTCCGCTCAATATCACATTTTAAAAAGCACAGGCAAAGAAACTCTTCAAACTAGCTGACAAGAAAATTAGCAGTGTTTTGCGGGAAAAAATTCCAATCATTATTCAAAAGTACATGCATATCATAGCTCTCAGAACGCCCCCCCCCCTACTCTGTGATCAAATTAAAAATACATCATTACTTTCACTAGCATAAGGCCTAAACGATATCCAACGATTTTTACAATATCATTTCTCCTTAGAAACCAGCCTGACGACTTTCAGACCACAGACAAGAGAAGACATCGACCGAGCAGAGAGAATGAGGAAACTATCAGATGACGTTTAGTGAAAGCTAAAATACCCTTTCAATCCTAGTGACTCAAGGTTGATATACTCGCGGCGGAGTGTCGGTGGTCAGAGGTATAAGTTATTCGACCAGCAACTGTTAATCAAGGGTCTAATTTCGTTTATCTATTTAGGGGAGTTACTCGTGTGATTAGATTAATTTATAAATAGCTGGTTTACTCAGAGCCCGTTTGCTTGCATAGCCTGAGGAAGTCATGCGGGTATTCGCCGACATGGGAGATGAAAATGTAGATCAGAAATTGTAGAATGACTTCAACATTAATTGATGTAAATAGCCATTGTGACTAACGTGTAGCAAAGTAATAGAAATGGCATTTGTATTAAAATGTTTCTTTCCAAGAGCGGAAGTATGAACAGGCCGACTACGTCAAAATAATTCAATTCAAAGATCTACTTGCTGTAAATTTTGATGTGTTCTGTGGTATTTTTCCTGGCTGTATGTCTGTTTTCTTTTTCTCCCAAAGCAATGCGGACATTTATAGCTTTTTATTTTTATCAAATGAATGCTGCCTGTATATGTGTATTGTATATTTGAAGACAGCTAAATTTTTCTCAAGGGCTAGAATCATTTAATCAACAATAACACTGCGTATTTTGTTAATCCCTATGTTGGTAAGCTTAATCTTCCGTATTGTCAAAAGTTTAAGGGAGAAGGAAATCATATCTTTCCTGGTTTTGGGAAAGAAAATCCTTGACAAACTTCACCAAAGTTGCAGCTATTACCTCAGTGATATTTCTCTTAACGCTTAACGACACACTCACTGATTTACGAATGGGGGCAGTATTTTCACACTATATTTAACATACGTAGTATGCTGTTGTTCGCCGATTTTAATCTCAGATAATTGCATTAAGTCCATTTGATGTGACATTGTTCTAATTATGTTAAATTGCTTCAATTTTATTGGAATGAAAATCATTTCAAATTCATATCAAAGGTGAATAATTGGCAATAAAATAATTTCAACTCTTTTCATGTATTTTTACAATTTAAATATAAAAATCAGGAATACACTTTGTTCCGCGTATTAGAGCGACGGTAAAATTATCTGCTAGCTCTTGTTATGTCTGTCACCTTCATAATATGAATTAGGCAAATATTATGGACTTCGTATTGTCGTTCAAAAAAGCTAAACTTTTTTTCACAAAATCTCCTGATTGACGAAACAATGTCTATGGCCTAAAGTCGGCAGACGCGAATTACACAGATTTCCATTTTTTATGGGTCATTCTTTAATTTGTTTGTACTTCCAAAGGCATGGGTATAGTTATTAAATAAAGTGATATTTATTGTAAAATTAGCATAATTGATTAGATTACTAATTGATCAGTTGAGATTTTAACTGTTGTACAATTAATTATGACTGTTTTTTGTAATAAATTAATTGTGACAAAAGTTGTATCTTCAGTTGTGGGCAACGGTGATAGCTTTTGTTTGGTTTATCACGTTTTATTAACTTGCCTCCGCTTTGAACACATAATGCTTTAAGACTTTCACTTCGCATTGTTATTTTATACGATGAAACTAGCCTAAAGAGAAACTATTTTGACAAAATGAGGTCATGATTAAAATACAGATTTTGCGATAACCGTTATCATAGAGGGTTGGCTTCATTTTTAACGATGGCAGTTGTTAAATTCTACGCGACCTTGTCGATTTGGGAGATTTGACATGAAAAGCTCAAGTATTTTTTCTTGGTGTTAAACAACAAAAATGTACCTTCGTACATTTGTCTCACCTTTCATGTGAGGCAAATGTCACCAATTTCATGCAAATGACATTTCCAACCCGACCAATCACAATGTCTGAGAAAAAAATCTAAAAACATTCTTCCTCGGTAATAATAGCGATGATGCTGATGACGTGAACTTCAAGACTTGCTGTTGGCACATGAACTTTTCTTCACATGCGCGTTTTTATCATACCAACCGTTCAGGCACAGCGGCGTATCAAAACTTGACACATTGATAAATATAGAATTTCATTTCGCGAAATGAATTCTACTGGACTTTGCGTGTTTTTCATTCTTGGCGAATCCAGGGCAGCATTGGGTGGGTCCCTGAACAAACAGGTCCACCGAAATGTTATACTGTGGAATATGGTTTCAGATATTTTCTGCAACCGATTGAACTCTCCTTGAACGACTTGCAATCCGAGTCTGTCTCGTAGTCCGAGCTTAATATCAAGTATTGCGCCACCTACGGTCTGCAATAGATGATGCAGCACTATCGATGTGGTGAAATATTTATGTAAGATTGCGTTTATTTTAACTTTTTCTGGTTGTCTTCGTGTATTTACAGTCTACATTTAAGGATCATCAATATTGATAACCTGCGGTACTTTTGAGGCAAATCGGTATACAGCAATACAGTGACAAGCGGTAGAGTACCGTCAGAAGATTATGAGTTTGACTTGAACTTGGTGTTATACCTTGAGCAAGGTATTAAACTTAAACAACTTGTAATCATCAGATGGAAGCTTTAAACAACTGACTTAATAATTTTAGTAAATTTGATAGACATCGCCTGATTACCGAATATCGGGCTGACGAGGAACAAGCGATAAAACAGCGTAAAGGGACCTGGATTTTGTAAATATCTGCGAATGCCTGCATGGAGTACGCATCATGTGACTAAAAATGACTCTGAAGTAAAATATCTGAAAACTTACGATTGAACTTTAAATTGACAAGAATGGAAACAACGACCTTACGTATGAAGTTGCAGAATGCACCAAGGCTCATTTTCTGAGGCTGAAAGCCCCTCTCAATATCATGAGTAGAGTGAAATTGGTATCCCGTTGTAAATTGCCGCAGTGCCTGGCCTTCGCGACGTTGTCAATCATATTTGGCTCATAGGGTCCCTCGGACGTTAACCTAAACTCAACAATTAACCGTCCTTGTGACTTTGGTGGCGAAATAATTCGATGTTATGCGAAGTTCATTGACCGGATATTTTGTACACATTCACAAAAGAGGGGTCAGCAGCTTTCCCCCTCCTCCAATAGAAATTGTGAAAGGGACATCGTCTTCAAACGAATTAACAAGACGTTGCGCAGTTCCATCAAAACTTTTCTTTTTTTCTTTTTCACTTTTTAATTGAAGCAAAACTTTCACCATACAAAACCTTTGAGATAATGCGCGGCCTCAGTCTGATTAAACGAGGAATTGAAGTCACGCTGAAGCATACCAATGTGAGGGAATTCGCATTCATACCTGAAATACAATAACCTTCTGACGGCGCTGAGCGAGTTTTGATCACACCGTATCATATTGCGGACTGTTATCGCTTACCGTCGTGTGGTCTGGATTCGAAATATAGAGTATACCATGTCCCGGATGGAAGCGTGAAGACACTTCTCGCGAGAAGAGTAAATAGGCGTTTCAATTTAATAAATTTAACGTTAATTTGATTAATTATTGCCTGTCAATATTACGGACCATGGTGTGTCGATTGAATGATGCTGCAGTAGAGGTTGGATGAGTACATCTTCAATTTCACCATCAAGTCGAACAGAAAATAAAAAAAGCGGTGAAAAAAATTCTGGTATCTACCGGAAATATATGTCGTTATAATTGGTGAACTTCTGCTATCGTCAGCCGCCAATCATCATGAAGGATACGGCCGGAAGTGTGATATGTAAATTAACACATATATTTCATACATGATAAACATAATTAACTGTGTTTACGCTGGACGTTGGAGAAGGAATTTCCTGATATAATAAAAACCACCGAACAAACACTAAACCCTTACAAAGCAAAACAGTACCTTTCAAGTCATTTGCACGTTTTATTTAGGTGACATTTCCACACTTATCTCTCACATGGTGAACACAGCATAAAGAAGCTAAAGAATTTTGCATTAAGTTTCCCTTACTTATTTTGACGTCAACCTAGAAGCCTTAAGCTATTCATTGAGGCACTAAGGTAATTCCTCTCTGCAGAGCTCACTCGGTACTAGAAAAGATCAAACTTAGATACAACCCTGAGCCGAACACGAGGTTTATTATGAAATAATCGTTTATTCGGAATGCGCTGCATATATTGAAAAAGCCCATGATACCAATTTCACACAAATCCCAAACGATAAGCCATTCAAGATTGTTAGACCTGCTCTTGAGTTCTGTACTTCAGGCCTACAGATAGCGAACATTCTTCTTGTTGCATTCTTTGCGGTAAACCAAACGATGCCCTCAACGGCCACAAGCCGTACAGCCGCCGGGAACCGCAGTGACGTCGTTACTGTAAATGAAACCAGCCACTACATCCAAATAACACTCTCCATTGACTATTCGAAGCATATCATTATCAAAACCAACTGAAGAGTCGCGTTCAATATAGCATGATGCTAAAATAATTTTACATTATATGACCCCCCTTTAAATTACCAGCCAATGACAAAATACGAAATATTGATAATATAACTTATGGTATAACATTTCTCTTACAAAATAAAGTAACAAATCAAGACCATATTCAAATTCTCTCCACACATACATAGATGTACAACATTCTATTCTTATATGATATTTACGAAACCATTTTAAATTATTAACCCACTGACATACTCTCGTTCCTTTGCTGTTATTACTAATGATGGTACCCCACCCATTGTAAGTTTCGAGCATTCTTTCCCATGTGTTCATTCTTGTGACCCGGGGCAGATTTGTTTCTCTGTCAAGCAAATAGGCCAGTACAAGCACAACGGTGAATATTTTCATCAATTGAATTTTTCTTTCATTGAAATGCGTGTCCTGCTGTCTGGCATTTTGCAAAGTTTCGTTGTGTCACATCACTGTCAGCATACCAACGTGATAAAGTGACAAATACGGTACAATTCAAAACGACAAAATCCATCGAGCGTTTTGTTTTTTTTTTGTCGGGATGCCGACAACCCCACTTTTCTCTGGATCTTGTCTTCCCAGGTTAATGTTCTTCGTGAGAGGCAAGCGTTTTTTAACGTAAAAACAATCGACTGACGTTCAGCAAACGAAATTTCTGACTTGGGAGACCACATATAAACAGGAAATTCGAAGCCAGCGCGGCACAGTGAGTGGTATGGCCTTCTCTGACATAAGCCACAACAAGAATAATTTGAGTTTCCAGTCTCACAAAGTGCTCTCGTATTACATCCCCGTTCAGTTAGATCTCTGTGCATATATTGTATCGGTCTTCATCTTGCTCGTCGTCTTCGCCCATCCCGGCTATCAATGCAGACAGAATAGCCTCTGCAAAGAAGGGCGAAAGAGAGGTCGAGAAAATACGTGATTGTCAATACACACACCGGTAAGGGGAATTCTTGACCCCTTTTTCATTCCAAAGATGAATATGAAAACAGGAGCGTTTAAATTTGAAATAATCTATAATGTGGTTGTTGGTGTGTATTTTTGACCTTTGATCACGTACAGTAGTTTGTTAGTTATTTGGTATCGAAGAAGAGAGACGGAGGGAGGGGGCAAGGGAGGAAGAGAACGAGAGGGACGAGGATAGATGGGGCGATTGAGGGAGGGAGAAAGGCAGACAGAGATATGCGAAAGCGAATTGTCACAGGGAGGGATAGACATAGGTAGGTGAGCAGATATATTGACAAGCAGAGATAAGATACGTGTATAGATAATGACATATAAGAAAGAGAGAGAGAGAGAGAGAGAGAGAGAGAGAGAGAGAGAGAGAGAGAGAGAGAGAGAGAGATAAAGAGAGATAGAGAGAGAGAAAATATAAAATATATAAAAAAAAAAACAAAAAATTTATATTTAACTATGATTTA
>LD345467.1:219504-229531 GCA_001465055.1 Ptychodera flava
TCTCCGAAATATTACGCCAGATTCGCCAAATTTGCCAATGACCATACAAGCCTAGGTAATACTTTCAAATGGCCTGAGGTTATTGGCTGTCATCTAGAATTGTACATACTTACACTCGACATCTAAGTCAACAGTGAGAAACCCATTGTTCCGTGTACCGTCCCAGAACTTGTTTCCCGCCATGCACGTCGGCTGACGCGACACCGTGTTCCCGCGTTCTACATTTTCGATTGCTATCTGGAAGCTGTTGCTTATCGTTCCGTCCAGTAGTACCCAGAACACACTGGCAGGGGGGTTTGCCGAAGCCGTGCAGTTGGCATGGTAGGTCTGTCCCTCGATCACCTTACGGCTACTCAGATCTCGGACCGTGATACCGTCCCAGTCTGATGTCAGAAAAAAAACATGTAAATCGGTTAAATCTCGTTTGCAAACTAGCTCTGTACTCGACAGAGTAAAAGACACTGGTTTGTCTCAGGTGCAGCCAACGAACAATGCACTTTAAAAAGGGGTCCTTACTATGATAAGATATATTGTACATGACAAGTAATGTGAACTGACTAATTTTAAGTCAAGAGGGTAATTAATTAGCTGTTCATAATTTGCCCTCCCACTGAAAATATTTCGACTTACCCTGCCGCACTCAAACTTCATTTTTACCCGCTCCCCACATATTTTTGCCTGTTTCCCCTCCCCACTGTGAATGTTTGAAGCTCCCCTGACCCGTGGCGAAAAAAAACTTGCCGATTTATCCTGCTGTGGAAAAAATTCCCCTCAAAATTTTGTCATTCCATTTTCCCTGCAGACATGAAGCTACCCTACCCTGTGATGAAAAAAAATGTCGATTTTCCCCTGCCCTGAGAAAAAAATTTCCCCGAACATTAACATTCCCATGCAAACACATACTGCAGTGGCCTTGTATTTGGTTTCCATCTCGCAGTACATAGATTGAGATGTGGGGTCAATCGATAGGCTAAGTTACCTTTAAAAGGTATAAGTACTTGCACTGTGTCCACGTTCCCATGGCTGAAATTCCCCTGTCCCCGTTTTAAAAGTAGCTTCCCCTCTCCTCGTTTTTCACCAAGCCCTGTCCCCAAGACAATCAACCAATATCTGCCCTGCCCGACAAAAAAACCTAAAATTTGCTCCCCTGCCACCTAAAAATATGTCCCCTGCCCTAGCAAAATTAAAATTTCCCCTGCCCTCAAAAATTGCTTCCGGAATAGCTTTTTTGATGAATAGCTCCGTTGGCTGCACCTGTTGTCTAACGTTTGTTTCTCAACAACTCAACATCGCATACTGTCAATCGCGACTTGTTTTGTTTTAATCAAGTTACATATTTCAAAGAGAGGATAGAAGAGCGAAGGCAATTTAAAAGAATTCTGAACCGAACCAAAGTAGGATACCATTGATTTGTTTCTGTCGGACACAAAATTTTTAGGGTTAACCCAATTATGATCACTTGCAGACATTTGTCTTTTGACGTTGTCCCTAAACACAAACGGTGCTGACACGTGCAATATACTGCACCCTATTTTGACCGCATATCGACGCACATATCTCCTCTAAAACCAAGACAATATACTCACACTGAACGTCAATATTCGTGGCCTTTGAGGTGATTCCCTTGGAGCCGTCCCAAAACGTGTTCTCCGCCGTGCACGTGTAATTGCCCCGTCGATAGCGGCTTGCGGAGTCAAAGTGTATCGTCCGCCCGTCACTGACGAAGGAGTGCTCGCCGTCTGACCAGTAGATGAGGTCGGTATCGGGATTGGAGGCGGTGATGACGCATTCGACCGACAGGGATTTACCTTCCGTTGTTGTCCCGTTCCTGTCAGCCTCGCCTGAGACTTGCAGCGTTATTTCAGGTGGATCTGGCATGGGAGATGACGAATAAGTCGAAAGCTATTATAATAAAGTTTGAAAAATCTGCTGACATGATTTACATTTGCAGTGCCTTTTGAGAGGGCCCATGTGGGTTGAGATTAACCCAATGTGTAATATATACAACTTACTTTTGTATTCAATTACACGCAATTGTTTGTGTGTTCCTTCAATATCAGTTTAAATAGATAAATTTAAATTGAGGGGTCGTTACAACTTTCTTTTTGACAAAAGAATGCATTGCATGTATAATATCTAGAAGGATCACGTCAGCATAGCTGCAACATTTAAATTTCACTATGAATACCATGACGTACATGTTTTAACTTTCATTAGTCATATTTTTTGTTGCATACAGTGTTTACATTGGTCGTACGGGTCTCATTATCATACGACCTTTGACCGCAGCTCCGACGACCCCTTGTCTTTAATATAACTTTCCGAAAATTTACTGCTGATGTGCAGCTTGAATAAGCTCTTTCTCTGATTGGTCCATTTTCACTATTCACAGCCACTTAGGGAGTCTATTTGTATTGTTTTCATTATATTGGTAAGATTCAGCTACCCAATTGGGTCAGATCCCCCCGGGTCAGATCTTATTCAGTGCTGCACATTAGCCCAAAATTTACTTATATACAAAATCTAGTTTCGTGTCTTGGAGTCAAAGGTGAAAAGTGTATTTACTCCTTAGTAACACAATTCGACATTTCGTCTTTTAATTGAAGTTAGCGCGGTCATATGGTGATAAAAGCTCTTGTGTGCGCATGCGAAGGGCTACTTGACATTAAGAGTACGTTGACCTAATATTATCAACAGTGGCAGAAGTAGAAAGTCTACTGGCTATAGTGAACGCCACCCGATAACTTCTGCACACAAAGAATGCAACTGCTAAATTAGCTCGACTGATTATAATGGCAAAATTGCATCGGCCGAAGTTGCTACTGATATTGTTTTATTTTGTTGTTGTTGTTGTTGTTTTTCATTCGGCAGAAAGTAATCGAAGAAAATTAAAAAATAAATGTCATGAAATTGATTACACAAAACATTAACAGAAAAAAGTGAGTACGATCGAATAGTTGAAGTGAGCACTGATTGAAATAGACCACATCTGAAGCATTGTAACATACTTACACTGGACGTCTATATCTAGGATCACGTGACCGTTATTTCTGGTGCCATCCCAGAAGTGGTTCCAGGCGCTACACATGGGCTGAAGCGACAGCACATCGTGTCTGCTGGCATTGGTTATGACGAGGTTTGGGCTTTCGTTCGTAACACCGTCTATACTAATCCACAGTAACTTAGCCGGTGGATTCGCAGCGGCTGTGCAGTTTGCTTGATATGTCTGCCCTTCTACCACTTTACGGTTACTTCTGTCCTGGACAGATACACCATCCCAATCTTAGTCAATGAAAATGTCGAAGAAGAAAATATACAGAGAGATTTGAAACCGGTGAGAAAATGAATTTCACCCAGAATAAACGATTATGAAGTAATTCGGCGATTGCATGACGGTCACTGGTGTGTGCTTTGGACGAGGATGACGATTATGTTAAGGTGGTGGGGCCTTGAAAACAGAGCACGCAGCACAGCTTTAACTTTGTAGGTGGTATAGTATTGGTTATGTTGTTAAGAAATGCAAACTCAATCAAATAACTTCACATTGGACAAACATTCCGTATCACTCCTTTTCCTTATGCTTTGTCCAAAACAGTGGCTAAAATAAGAAAAAAAAAGTTTTTTTTTTTTTTTTTGCAAATAAATCAAGATAGCTCAAGTAACGCTTGTAAAATAAAGTTGAGTGAACAATATATATAGCTTACATTGGACATCGATACGGACGTCAATGGACGCAGTTCCTTTGGCACCGTTCCGAAACGTATTCTGGGCGATACATGTGTACGTCCCAGCTTGGTGTCTTGAGATTGAGACGAAACTCAGAATACTGCCTTGTGAAACCACCACGTTGTCTTGGTTTGTCCAGTATAGTGTATCTACACCGGGGTTGGAGGAGCTGACCGTGCATTCGACAGATATCGGGTTTCCTTCGACGACAGTGCCCTTGTCGTCTGCGTTGCCTTTGACTTCACGATGGAGGACAGGGGGATCTGGGGAACAGGTTTTGAAACCAAACTTGACAAACTGATTTTCCATGACAGAAGGAAAAAGAGGGGCAGAACAACTGCAGAATTTGCTCCGCATTCAGGACCCTGGATCGCACTGGGGTTCAATTATAATTTTGTGACGACGTTACATGCACAAAAAGTACAAACGCAAGAGGATCGTCAGTAGAGCTCACGATACAAACTATATCTACTAAAAACAAAAGAATCAACGAGAGTGTTTGACGCATTGATCAGAAATGTAGACGTTGGCGAGATGAGACTTACATTGCATGTCAAGGACAACATCATCACCGCAGTTCATTGACTCCCATTTGTCTTCAGATAGAGTATAGTGCTCCAGTCTGCAGTTCAGAGTTGCCCCATCGTCCTCCATATCGAATATTGTCGTCCATGTGCTGGACATGCCAGATTTCCTAGACACCTCCACGCCGTTCATGAACCACACCAAATCCCCTGGAGCGGCCGGGTCCAAATCCATACTGCAAGTGAACGTTGTATTTTTTCCAGCGACGGCGGTAAATCCACGATCCGATGAGCAATTCGGCACCCTGTCTAAAATTCGCAAACGACAATATTCAAGTGTTAATGTTGGTCTAAAATAAATTGGACAATACTGTTTTACCCTTTCGTCATCATGGTTTGAACGAATGTCATTGTTTTCTATGGTAAAGTTGGACCTATAGATAAGGATGGGGTTGATATTGCAAAAATATTTTTCTGGACAGATTGCTTTAGATTTTTCTAGATTAGTATATGCGATGTTTGACAGCGTTTTATGAACACATTTTGTAGGTCAATACATCGATACTCTGTTTATGAAATTTGGGTCAAACTCTCCATGCCATTTCATGGGAGCTATCGGACTCGATTAAATGATATGAAGGATGCAAGTTCCCTTCCTTCAAAACGGTGAAAGTTCACTAATTATCAATTTATTGGTAACTGCATAACTTCACTGACAGTAACAGTTTACATAATGAACCTACGGTTAAAGGATGAAACTTTTATAGAAACACACCAGGTTACAGTCAGGATCCTTCAAAATCATGCCTGCAAATTTACAAACCTTCTACAACGAAATCGTCCAGCAATGGCAAACTACCGAGAATAAATGGAAAGTCCCTCTGAATCTGGTCACTAGGATAATTTACAGGAACATTAAAATATTGCTATCGCTTCTTTTGATACACTATATGAGGCGCTTTAAGTACAATTCTTCGTTTGCCGACCGCCTACTGGTAGGTTTTCACAGAAAATTAAGGAAACAAACACGATGTTAACACTGTTACAAAGGACATGTTATTAAAAAAATGAGTTTATGTAAATATACGTGTATTTTTTGTCTGTGATTGAATTTTCCCTGCCTGGACGGTAGGTTTGTCAAAAATCCAAGCACGACAAACAAAGAATTTTCATGAAATGGCCCTAGCTAGGTTTAAAAATTTACAAGGCTCGGCCGACTCTTCTATTTTTTTATAATTATATACTTTGGAGTTCAGTTAATTTGGTGCAGGTATCTTTTTTCTAAATTTCACTAAACATTTACATTTTCAGTATAAAATCGTTTAATTTGTTCCACTCCCAAATCCTTGCCCGCTCAAATTTCAGGAATGCTTTTACTTATTCATTATTCGAGCTAGAAATAATTTGTCAACAATCCAGTTAACACGATTGGAATCAATTGGATATCGTATTTACGCTTGTTTAATCAGCAAATGTAAGGTCATCCGTTTTCCCTATTAGCAATACCCATATTTATATGGGTAATTTGTAATATTGCATTTGAAGCTCTATGGCACCCAACAATGTTAATAAATTTGAACTATTATAAGAAAAAAATTATCCCAAATTAGTTCCAATCGTGTTATCTGCATAATGTTTTGTCTAATTACCTAGGGCTGGCACGCAAAACAGTGAACATAGATTCTAGAACAAATGTTATTGGAATATTTTTTAAACTGAGTCCATAGGTATTTTCCCTTCCAGGCTGTCGGAGTATCGATAATCATTCATAATTCATTCATTCATTCATAAATTCATAATTCAGAGAAAAGTAAAATTCATACCAATGACGTAGAGGTTAGCAGTTAAGGCAATCCGATCATCAGTCCCGTATTCGCATGAGTAGGTACCTGCTGATTCCAGACTGGTATTACGAATAATGAGATTGTAGTCTTCTCCAAGTTTGTATTTACCAATGCCACTAATAACGCGTCGACCCTCAGCAACAACTTGCCTCCGGTGACCTTTGACCCACCTCGTCGACGTAGGTTGGGTGTTGAAACTGCAGTTCAGCTGCGCGTCGTCGTTGAGAAGGACCAGCGTATCTGCGGGCCTCGATGTGAACACGTCGACGTTTGCAGTCGCGGTTGACGACGACAGAAGTACGACTGGAAGAGCCAATCACAATTTATGCACGTTGAAAGAAACGAAAATGAATAAATAGTAAACATAAATGGAATAAATAAATCAGAAAAAATACAACATATTTTATATGCAAATGTTAAATAAATATAAGAGGCAGATTGGTAGGGGTTATACCATTCACTTTCTGCAGGTAAAATTATGGGAATCATTTGCATCGCTGTATTTTAGTTTCTGAACCCTTTGGACATTATATGAATACATTATGCCCTACTTTAAATGGACCATTGACTATTCGGTGGTCATATTGGGTTCTTTTTTTCAAAGGATTGTGGGAATTATGACCCCCGCTATAACTTATTGAAATAACATTATGATGGTGAAATATCTTAAAGTCAGAGTATTACGGGGGGACAAGAACAGTAGACGGACGGGTCGACAGATACACGTACAGAGATACAAGCTGGTCTATGAGAAGACATGCAGCAGGCGAATATAAAGACAGGTAGAGCGACAGACTGCAGGAAGGTATACAACGGATACACACAGGGTTCCTCCCTACATCCTCGATACTATTTAGAGGAGAAAATCAACTCGACAAAAATAACCACATTTGAAAGAAATCATGCAATAATTATTGTCCACTGGCAACATCGTTGCGCTCGCTATTCAAACTCATGCATGCTACAGAGTGCAAACCGCCGCAGGTTTAGGTCAAAAGTCGCCGTGTTTGCTATGTTCGCTCCATGCCTGTATGCTCTGGTCGCTTTCTTGTCTTTTGTTTATCAGAAATATGTTGCCATTTACTCATAACGTTATTTATATAATTCTTAACAAAGAGTCGAAAACGGATTCTTACAAAGAGCAACCAGTGTGAATTTCCGAGCTCTGTCCGGGACAGGGTGGGGCCAAAAATTAGGTCAACAAAACCGCATGAATGGGTAGACGCGCAATCAGGAATTATAATGGTTGCCGGTCAGAAATGTTTTATTTTACTATCTTGAATAGACGGGAGTGCCACCAAATAGAAATCAGCGTAAACTGGGAAAAACCATGCGTGATTTGTAAAAATATGAAAACAATGTTTAGGGTCGGAGAATTTCATAGGGTAGGTCGGGTTACCAGAACACATGCACACCTCTTTTTATTTAGCCTGGTCCGGGTAGTTCAAAAATATTCATTAGGATGGTTCATAAATTTCTCCAAATACCATTAGCAAACCCTTTCTAAAGAAAGCATGCAATAATTTGATGTGACTAACCTGATACAAATAACATCGTCGAAACTGCCATGTTGTAAAGTTGTTTTGATGCGTGGTATGAGAGTATGTATCTGTACAGTGATTTTTGTACAAACCAGTGAAAGGTCACAGACGATGTTGTAGGTTGAGTAGGTCCGGGTTTCCTTCTTCATGTGCCGTCGTTGATAATTTTTTTTTGCTTCGTTGAGTCGTTTAGTTGACGATTATAGGCTGCCTTCGCCTCCAATTCCAGCCAGTACTTAAAAAGTATGACACTTCTCTCAGAGAAAGACAGCGCCTCACAAGAAAAGCTAAAGAAAAAGGCCAGCCGAGGACCTTGAGGGCGCTGGTCGATGGAAAGCCATACCTACACATAAACTATCCCCGAAAACGTTGAAGTGTGTTGATGAACGTTAACACCGTTGCTTTTGATGACTATCGGTTGGGAATGCGTGCACGCAGGCACGAGCTTGGAAGGATATGACGAAGGGCATTGTGAATGGATGCTTGGTTTTGTAGATGAATCCTGGACCAATGAACGGATGAATGGACGAACAGAAAAATTATTCAATCGATTAATCAATCAGTCGACGTCAATCAATCAATCCATCAACGCACGTCTTGATAAGAGACGTTCCGCTATGCTTACTACCAGTAAGCATAAAATGTTATATTAGTTTGTCTTCTAAAGCGAGGGATATGTAAAGCCATAAAGAACAATGCATTTGAACACTTGGGCTGCACTATACGTCTACGATCTGGCAAAATGTACCCAGGATTGGCGGAATCAATTTATTGGTCACGGTTTTTCACAAAAATTTGACAAGTATTCACAACATCTCAAGCGATCACTATGGTTATCTGGCTTGTATAATCATTTCGAAGATTACCGAGGAGGGAGGGGGAGGGGGAGAAGTGCAAACAAGGTTGTCCGCTGACGGTTGATTTTTTGAGGGCCGAACGGCACAGTATTATGCACACCATTATGCAAATCTGTTGGGCCGCGAATGACGTCAGAGGATTGCATTCGTATGGGAGCCTGGCAGATTTTCCAATCGCAACTGAGAGGGGCACTGTGGTTTTCGGAGGATGAGGTCGAAACTAGAGAACGGGGAGAGATAGTTTCAAATTTTAATTATAGAAGGTTGCAATAAGCTCTCGCTTCTTCGCCCCCCCCCACCCTCATTTCAGTTTCGTTCAAAATACCAACGAATATCACGAGTACCATGTAGAGCACATGTGGTTACGATTTCTCGAACTCAGCTGGTTTATCGCCCCCGGGTTTTCACGTTTCGGGACGTGAACGAAACGTATATATAAAGGCATGGTCTCGATGGTTTGACAAATGTCACACGGACAAAAGCAGTCCCTCTACGGTCATGTAATAGTGTGATGTCATTGCCAGAATAACTAGCTATGGGGCAACGGTCAACGGCGAAAAGAAAGTCACGAGGTCAACCTGGAAAAGATTGACACATTTAGCTGTGACATTTCCAGAGCAGGGACAACGAAACAACCGATGTAAATGTAGTATTCAAAGCCATTTTTATTCAAATTGACACGTCCCTTCGCAACTGTTCATTCGCCATGATTTCGCTGAATTTGGCTGGCAGTGCAATACTTGTCCCAACACGCCCACTCCTTTCAAGGACGCTCGCTGCAAAATTATTCCAAACAGCACCAAAACCCATCATTCGTCCAACTGCGAACGGCCACATTTTCCTCCCCCCATATTTGTTTTATTGTCCTCAAATTTGGCAAGGCAACGAAAATGACCCAATCCTACTCCCACGCAGATCGCTTGGTAATTTCAAAATTTTGATGATAAATACCAACCACCCTGAACCATATACATTCAAGGGGCTAACGTGTGTCCTTCTTTGTGTCCCTCTTTGATAGACCGTTTTATAATGCACGCATGATTTGAAGATGAGACCCTATGATCTTGTCATCAGGTCGCAGCGTAAGTTGTTGGCAAATCGAAAGGCAATTTTCTCCATTCGATCAGCCGTTTCCGACGTATTGTCTCAGGATGGATTTCCATGATATATGTGTACCAATTGTCGTCATTTCGGGTAAGGAGCACAACTTCGTCATTTAAAGGCGCATTTGACTAGCTGATATTGCTACACTGTTCGAAAATCCGACAACAACTCTGTTTTCGAATTTAATTTTTTGTCGTCATCAAGTTCACCGGCAGCCGTGAAGGTTGAACTTTTTTTGACAATATTACACTACATTGTTACACTTGAAACGCTGTCGGTACGAAGAAGGTAAAAAAAAAATTCAACTCATTTTATCTTGAAGATATCTATGAGTAAACACAAGAACTCTCCTAATATTATTATGATAGACTACTAACGTCCATCTTTTCGTCGGAACTTCATTTGGAAGCAATGTTTGTACACAGTTATGA
>LD345467.1:239264-250332 GCA_001465055.1 Ptychodera flava
AATTGAAAAAAGCTAGACCACTTGCGTCGACAAATGTCAGTATATACTGGGAAACCGTTCATGCAATTTTACTATGATCGACAAGCACATTTTCCCGGTTTCTGAACTTGCTGCCCTCGGCGTCAGAGTGTGTCACTGTCAACATAATGTGACGCACTCGGTGCTGCTTGGCAGTCTATCACTTCTGTAGTACCACCGTTCCCAACGTGAAACGTTCAAATTCTTATCGATTCTCTTTAGTCATTCATGTTTGTCGAATGACCGTAGCGATGCAAATGATATGCTATCTCAGTATGGGATTATCTGAGATATCCAGACTCGTAGAATTTCCCAATCAGTATGTAACTCCCAGATGCAAACTAGAATATGTGATAAAGCGCTTAGCAGTGAAATAAATGTCGACAGCCGACCACGCCCTGCTATGAATCATCGTAAACAAACAAAACAGAACGAACAAGATGCTAAATGATCTCGTCGACTGATATTGTTGTATATCACAAGCCACGAACGAGGATGAAGTTCAAAGGTCCTCGTTTCGTCATAGTTGTTATATTCCTGGTGTCCTGTATTTCATGTATTTCTTATGTATTAAACACCGTTGCTCGTCGTGTGCCATGCATGTTCAAGTGTGCAGCCAACTCATCATTTTCTTTTATATTAGAAAGATAAATCAAATGAAAAATTATAGTGTAAATGAGAACAATTTCACCCAAATGAGTGACAACTGGAAAAAATTCCCCATTTACGACATTGCTCCAGACGATGACGTGTTCAATTTTGCTGATCAGTGTCGCTGGATTGGAGCAAAGCGTTTCTTTGTTGTTCATAATGACGTCGCTGCACCTCCGACCCCGCATACAACATCGACAATCAACTAATGTAGGATTTGTTATGCATTGTATTCCAACTAAACAGAGGATCCTCAGTCAAATATCGCTAATTGAAGTCAAGTTTTTCAACTCTAATGCAACGTAAAAACGTTGACATTGCCCGCTTTTCTGCAAAGATATGGGGTACGTGGGGTGTATGCCTAGCATAAAAAAATCTTTCAGCCTGATCCATAAAAATCTTAATTAGATAATTTTATTTTTATTTATAGTAGCGTCTTCATTACTTGATGTGTGATAGTAAGTTAATTAAATAAAAAAAATACTAATAATATCTAATTTTTCAGGTTTTTTTTGTTTTTGATTGTTGTTTTAGCTACTATAGACTATAGTCTATAGCAGCTATTGGGATGGGTATCCGTCCGGCATCCATCGTACGTCTGTATGTATGTCCGTCCACTCGAATATCTTGAGAATCACATTACTTACAGATTTGATATTTGTTGTGCAGAAGCAAACTATAATAATGAGAAACCAATTTTTTAATTTAATTTTCGATATTGTTGTAAATATGCAAATTAGCACAAAAAGGCGTTTTTGGTAAAAAATTTTCTTCTTCATAACCGCTGGTCAAACAGTTTTGATATTTGGAATACTTTGGTATATTTTGTATAGGGATGAACTTCTATAGATTTATTTGAAATTGTGATGAAATATGCAAATCTATATTTCTTAAGGAATTGTTTTTGTCAGTTTGGCCAAAATTTATTTCATCAAAACCGCTTGTCTTACAGCTTTGATATTTGGTATATAGGTTCATAGAGATGATCAAAATATGATATATTCAAATGGCGAAATCTACAATTTTTTATTTTGGGGCATTTTTTTTCATTTATAGTTAAAAAAATTAATTGTTTCTCAAAAGGTATACATTTTCCTACACATTAACTAAATATGATATATTGAAATTATAATGAAATCTACAATTTTGTAATTTTGTCGCAATTTTTGCCATTTTTGGTCAAAAAAATATTTTCTCAAACTACCTTTGATATTTGATATACAGGTTCCAAGGCGATATATTGAAATTTGATGAACTCTTCAATTTCTGTATTTCTTGGTTAATTTTTGCCATTTTTGGTCAAAATGTTTGTTTCTCAAATGTTACTCATCTGATAGCTTTGATATTTGGTATACAAGTTCCTAGGGTTCATCTTAGTGTAAGATATTGAAATTATGATGAAATCTTCAATTTAATATTATTGCAGCTAATTTTGTCATTTTTGGTCATGCCATCCTGAAATGAGCTAGCTATAAAAAGATATCACCTACGTCATCAACACATGTGCCACAAAAAAGTTATTCTCTACATAAAATAAAAGAGCACTGTCGACTGGGTCGTTTGTTTTTTCAAAACCGCTGGTCAGACAGCTGTAATATTTTGGTATACAGGTCTTTAAGATGACCTTAGTGTTATTATTTCATACAGTCAGGAAATACTCATTATTTTTGTATCCAAGTCTATAGTAGCTTCAGGGACATTGGCCCTATGTTCTTTAAACTTAATTAAAGGGCAGTGGTCGTCGCGCTGCGCGTGCGCGATTTTATTGTTGAGAAACATAATTTTTTGTAAACATAAGTCTTCTCAACTTCAATCTGAGTGAGATGGGAGCAGTCCCTCGCTTTGTTAACGCCTTTGTAAGACTCAACATCATGCAATAGTAAAATGTTAAGATCGGAAACGAACTTCAGTGGTGTATTTCTATCTATAAACTCATGTAAGGCTACAAACATTGAGACACTACACTCGGCACATTATGTCGTTGAGTTACTGCAGGCCGTCACAGTGAACAAATGGGTTTGATCACGCGCAGTCACGCTGGTTGTACACTATACTACGTACAGTACAGTAAAATGCATCACTTAAATGATTAACATTGTATGTATGTATGTATATATACAGGGCTATATCACCTAAGCCATGTTCTATCACTTTTTGTTCTATATCACGTGAGTGAGGCTCAGCCAATCACAGTACCTGAATTATACATGAGGTGTAATAATTAAATAATAACACACGCCAGCAAGGGCAAGATCACGATTTGTTGCCCGCCCAAGGGATGGTGATCATGACGATAATATTGATGATGCCCAAGCCCAAGGCGAGGGTATCATCAATATTACCGTCATAAGCAGCAGCACGATGGCAGGCAACAAATCTTGGTCTTGCCCTTGCTAGCATGTGTTATTAATTTTATTACACAGAACAAACACTGTTGTTTTCGAAACTTTGCTTAGAATGCAGTCATGTGTCGATCGAGACTCGCCACAGAGAAGCGTTCTATTTGTTGCTCGATCGTAATGCTACATGGAGTTGAAGGTCAACTTAAATTAACGTCTATAAAAACAAAGACAGTGTTGTTATAGCTTTTCTCGTTTAATGTATTAAATGTCCTCTACTTCAGGTCCAGCTGATTTCTTGTACCTTTTCAAAAGCCATTGCTTTCCAGAATATTCCAAGCAAATGTACGTGATGATGTGGTACGCGCAGAAAGGACGCGCGGTATTCCAGAACGTGGCAGCGGGCTATATCAGTGCACGCGACAGGGCTATATCAGCGCACGCGAGAGGGCTATATCACCTTAGCCATGTTCTATCACTTTTTGTTCTATATCACGTGAGTGAGGCTCAGCCAATCACAGTACCGGGAAAATACGTGAGGTATAATAACACTTTCACGTGAGTGAGGCACAGCCAATCACCGTACGTGGATAACACGTGAGGTGTAATAAAATTATTTGCAATGATATTTGCATCTTGTTTCCATCACCTACAGATGCTCAAGATCCATTCACGGAACGCCCTGAGGAGACAGTGGTGTTTGTCAACGATTCAGCCCAACTCAACTGCTCCTTTGTGACCCTGCCAAGTTTCGTAGTTTGGCAGAAAGGGTCGGAGGGCATCGCTGTGAATCGCGATGTAAACAACGACCTGGAAGACAGCTACGAAGTAACAGGCGATGACTCCATGAACCAGTTTCATCTCAGGGTCATTGAGGCGGCAGTCGATCTGTCCGGTACCTACACATGCAGCGATTTCAGTGACTCGTCCATCAGAGCCAGCGCCGATCTGATCGTTATTGGTGAGTACAAGAATACATCATTATTATGGCGTTGTCACATCGTTTAGCCAGCGCCAAACACTAACACGACGGCAGTTGACAGAGATAGATAGATAATATAAGTCACATTGTGGTTGCTTGGGTCGTTGCTTGGAGACCACAGTAGTTTTTGCTAGGAGTCGAATTTTCTTCACACTTCAACTTAAAGATGTTTTTTGATCTATTATATCAATCATCGTTCTCAGTTTTTTAAAGCTTGTATATACCCTAATACTTTACGTATTCTACAAGGAAGGGATAAGACATATGTTCAAAATAATGAAATTATCACGATTTTAAATTTGTCCTTTATATATCATCAGAGATATTTCTTTTGTAGTACAGTTATGTAATGTAAAACAATTACAGAGATAATCTGTCTGTTTATCTATCCATCTATCCATCTATCTATCTATCTATCTATCTATCTATCTATCTATCTATCTATCTATCTATCTATCTATCTATCTATTTATCTATCTATCTATCTATCTATCTATCTATCAATCTATCTATCTATCTATCTATCTATCGATCTATCGATCTATCGATCTATCTATCTATCTATGCATCTATGCATCTATGTATCTATTTATGTATCTATCTATGTATCAATCTGTCTAAAATATTTTGCTCATTTTTTTAGCTCATAGTTGGTATGTATATAGATACCAAAAAGAGCTTATGTGGTTAGTCGGTTGCGTCTGTATGTCTGTATGTCTGTATGTGGGTATGTATGTGCGGATGTATGTCCGTCACACGCAAAAACTCCCAGACCGCCAAAGCTACAATCTCAGTGTTTGGTGTACAGGTAGATGCAGGGGTTGAGATGTGACGTTGTTCAAATGAACACGTCAGTGTCAAAAATGTGCAAATGAGGTAAGAAAAGGGAAATTCTGCAAATGTGTAGGAGTGGTGGCACGCCGGTGACTGAAGCAGGCTACTCAACTGACTTAAGTCATATCCTGTCATTGTTTATGAACTGTTACATATTAGCAGACCTGCTCAAACTAAGAGGGACTAGCTGTTTCTGCTATGCATGTTGCCAAAATTTACCTCCAGTACCTAAAGTTTATTTACTTTTGTCATTCTTATTTTTCTGGTTTAAATATTTCTCGTTGTTTTTCTGGTTGTACTGTGCAGAAATCTTTGTCATAATATCAACGTAGAATTTTCCTGCACTGAACAGATAGAAACAACATTTATTGTTCATCTTTGGTACCCGTGATACTGGTATGTACCAATTCTGATCAAATGTGAGCGACACTGTATCATTGCGGTATTTTTCTTATTCCATGCAGACGGGGCACCAGAATGCAGCATACATCCGGGTTACACCGCCGTAGAAAACGAAGAAATTACACTTGTATGCATGTCCTCTTCAGTCGTTGACCTGGCTTGGTTGAAGGACGGTGTTGAAGTTCAAAGGGTAAGGGGAATGACACACAACCTGACAACGACGCTGAACAAAACCGACAACGGTACAAGATTTGACTGCAGGATCGTGCACCCCAAGCTGTCCGACGAACAATCGTCGCAGTTATCCTGCGAAGAAGACATCGCCGTTGTTGTTCAATGTAAGTCGTCTCGTTCTCATATCAATACCCATCATGCATCAAAAATTAATCAATACGTTTCCTATGCATCGTGAGCAAAATTTGGAAACGTTTTCTTGATATCCTAGCCCTAACACCAACCCTACTCTATCTGGCATGTCCCAGCGATATCAAGGAACTGAACTGCGATGTACGCAGTGCCAGTAAACAAATTTATTTGTCACAATCAAGTGATATTTTAACGGAGAAACCAAATATTCGATTTTAAATCCATTTGCAATCATTTCTTAATAAAGCTGACATCCGGCTACCGCTATCGCCAGCAACTGTTTTTCAACGTAGGCAGGTAATGTGCATGACACGTGTTCTGGTGTTTGAAGTTTGAAATCATAAATGTCAGCGCCTACTCTTTATTCGCGCTCTACTGTTTTTGATTTCCCCCAATGCAATGGCCGTGAACAAGGAAAAGCGAAACCAGTCCTTAAGGCCGAATAACAGCCACCCGTGCTGTGCCGTCTCGTAGTTTCTAATTTTAGAGCCGAGTAGATTAGAAACAATCATGCGAAGTATTTACCATCGAAGGACTCGTCCATGTTTCGTATTTCTCGTTTGATTGATGTTTGGGAAATGTGACAGAAAGGGGCACCCAAAAAGTTGAGTTTTATAGAAAAAGTGACAGTATATACTTTCTACGTAAATATACAATTGAAAGTATTTTTGTACAAATTCAAACTCCAAAGGTGAAATGATAGCTGCTTCTAACTGCAGTCATACAACGATTTCGGAAAATAACAAACGAACAGGAAACAAGCGTTCCACTTTCCCTTGTTCCCACCAGAAAATATCTCTACTTTCCTCCGGTCAGAACAAAACATCCCCGATGTGCCCTTGAATTAGAACCTCCAAGTTGCGCTTGCCAAATATATATTTATTACACTACGGTGAGGATCGTGACTGCACTGCCTTTTCCGAATGTCAATCTCAGGGTCATCTCTTTGTCACAATACGATACTTTTCCCGAACCCAACGAAACAAACCCAATGCTAAGCAGTAAAATTAAATTTCCAACTCCACTTGAACACCGCCTTCAAGTTGCACAGGAAGGGTTGTTGACTGCCGCCCCCAGAAAGACTGCTGGAAACGAAAACGATTTTCCACCCCATTCATTGCCATATTTTATAGTACTTTTTTGGTTTTTCGTATTCTGGTAGCATTGTGTCGGTCTTGGTAGATGTTCTCTCAAACCGTCAATAGATGTCCTGCCTTAAGATAGTACGGTATGCGCCTTGAAAGGGAAAGACTCAAACTTTTTCTAAAACTTTCCTAAATGAAACTTTCAACCATTCTCACACCAAATCAACAATAAAATCGGCGGTTACCGTGCAAAGTTTGGAACTAGCGAAACAAAATGCCCAACATTTTGCGATATGTGATATTCAAAATGGTCGCCACCCCTGTGTTAACTCTATGGGGAAAATTATATTTTCGGTGAAAGTTTTTCGTTCTCCAACAAGAGCTCTAAATTGACACTGATTCACAAGTTACAGATCAGGTTTTGTAGAAATTTTAGAGTTGGAATATCCGACTACACTTAACGTTACGCAATGTAATATATTCTACATTCTTGACCCAAACTTTAGCTTTAATCTTTCTTACTGTCAGTAATAAAACTTCAGATCATTGTCATTGTCACGGTGAAGAATTTGAAATGTTTCGATAGATGTGTTGATTCTGGCTATCGTGGTAATCCTGCCTGTTTCAGACAATTGTCAATTCAGGTAGACAAGTTTTGAAGTCCATATTGAAACATCACTGACTGAATCTACACTAGCACTCTGAATAATTATTAGTATAATCAGGGGCCATGAACTCGACTGGCCTATTTGACTAGTTTCATGGCTCCCACCAGATTATACAATACTGCAATGTTCTTACTTTTATTGACTTTGTATAACATCCGAAATACACCTTTTCTTTTCATTTTCATTATTGTGTATACTGTGAGGCATCTTGTGAAATAAAGCATTCATACATTCATTCTTGTATAAAAAAAAAATTAGCCCAAAGTTGTACCGATATATGCAATTCAAAATAATGTCTAGCCCTTTGTCTACTCTATTGAAGTAAACTCATTTTTTTAAAGAAAAAAGGCGAATAAAAACTTCACAAACTCCGCACACTGGCACTTCGAAATGTGTCCTCTAGAGCGACAGCTAGGACGACATAATATTGTAAAGATTTGAAAGAAAGATCACATATCTGCCACTCAGGTGCATTTTACGTCAAACTTATTATACCATCGTTTAATTCAGTTGGCCAACATGGGTTTTCAGGTCTTCAGACAGGTCTGGCAATTTATGATTGTGATAAAAATCATAGGACGGATTTTTTTTTTTCAAAAACAAATGGTGGAAATTGAGGTAACAGTATGAGTAAGCAAAATATGAATATACGAGAAGTTAGAGGGCCTCTCATCTTGCTCGACAGATGATTAAAATGAAAAGGGTAAATAATTTACGAAATTCTCAAAGGGCAAAACTTATGTTCAACATGTTTCAATCTTGAGACGAGTTGACTTTGGCGTTTACTGATTTTACCCTATTGTTTACGACGAGCAGATTTGGACGACGTGGTGATTGTAGAGGATGAAGGTAGCATCGGCAGAGTTGTCGAAGGGGGCTCTTACCATGCAACGTGCACCGCCGACGGTTATCCGACACCCGTCATCAGCTGGATGCATCCCGATGGTAGCACAGAAGCGGGCAATGAGTTGCACGTTCACGGCGCAACGAGGAGTGATGCTGGCAACCACACCTGCCACGCCGTTAGTCAAGTGTGGGACGGCAGCAGTATAAGCAAGACCGGTAGTATCTCCCTGGACGTGCAATGTAAGTTTGATTTTGAGACGTCTGCTCTGAAGGTACTGCCACAAATCGAGGTTACAGAGCGCCCAAAAGAGAATTTATTTCGCAAATTGTTGAACAAATATGATGATGTAAATGTTTGAAACATATCTACTGAAATAACAAGAAAATTCATGAATGTAGTTTCAATTTCTCACAACGTCATTCGACTTCCATATTTTTGCCATCCATTCGTGTTTGCCCAACCGTATAGTTTATTGATAGTAAACATTATTTATAGTCTTCATTTGATTCGTATTTTACAGACAAACCTGCGCTCACGACCGAAGTTTATGGTACCGCCAAACACTCTGGCGATAGTGTTGTGGTGCTAGAGGGCGCGCCACTTTCGGTTGCCTGCATGGTTGCCGAGGCCAATCCAGCCGTTCACGTCATAGAGTGGAGCGATGTAAGTGCCAACGCTGATGGCGCCTGGTTGAACTTCACAGAGATCGGCCGTGATCATGGCGGAGACTACACATGCGAAGCAAACAATACATTCTGGGACTCATCGGTGGGTTCTGCCGATGTCACCATCAATATCGACGTGCAATGTAAGTAAATGGTCAAAAATAAAGGTGCAGGGGGTGGGTGTGAGGATAGCTGTAATCGGTGATACTATTTTCAATATCGTGTGTTCTTCTATTAATAACAAGTTGAAATGCAAGATACAGACTTGACACGTTGACGCATTGTGTTCTTTACGAATATTCCTGTCGTCAAATTATATCTAGCCCGAAATAAAGTTCACTTTTCAACAAAACATACCAACACGATTGGAACTGGGGATAATTAGAAGGTGAAGTAATGTCGATCTAATCTGCAATAATGTAAGCTCATCTGCTTTTCTTCAAGTTACACACTTGTTTTAGGATTAATTTGTATTATTATACACCTGCGTCTGTAAACTATTGAGTTTCGTCGTACAGTAAGTTTCGGTATCAGGAGACGCGGAGTAAAATAATTTTAGAGGCTATTGGACGATATATGACCTTTGACCTCAACACACCTTTACGTCAGCATGGGGAAAAAGAAGATAATATTTTACATTTTTTACAAGAATAGATACTTCTTAGCGTTCAGTACTTTACAAATTCAATCATGGTCAGTCCAAAATCTGTGAGTTCGAGTGAAATTTTGCTGATGACGTACAATTTCTACCAAGTGCACTGCGCAGCGAGGGTTGAAATTTCGTTCTGTGCGCTTAGCGGACGCGCTCAACGCGTCCCCGGCATGCTCGCGATCATAACTCAGTACAGTCGTGACGCACATCCGAAAGACGCCTCAATTTCGACTTTTTCCGATAAAGTTAGACTAGAAAGATGAATAATAATAAGGTTATTTGCAAAATATCGGGATATATTTCCTCGTACATCGTACGCTTCGATATTGTCGCGTCTCGGACAATACCTCCGCTGCACAGTGAACTCGGACATAAATCCCTGTATTTTGGTAATAACCTTATAACATCGCAACATTCACCTATATGGCAGTTAACACTTTTGAGAAATTTGAAAAATGTAAAGATCCAATTATCCCAAATTAGTTCCAATCGTGTTTACTATAGGATATCGTTGCAGTCCCACGGGCCGTGGTGACAAGTCCAACAATTGGACTTGCGACTCAATTTATTTTTTGGTGGGGGAGGGGGGCAGGAACTTCGTTTTGCAAAAATAACCTACACTATATGAAGCTTCAAAGAGAACAAAAGTCTGTCTACTTTCATAACTCCAAATTGCGATGGTATCTGTGTGGAGATACAAACGGACACCGGCGGTCATCATGATGATGATTGTGTCAAAATTTGAATAAAGAGACGTTAGGAAGCAGAGAATGAATGCTCCCTCCCTAATGTATACATTTTGTTTTACTTTTGCAGTTACTTGTGAATGATAAAAACTACACTGCATATTTTTTACAGAATTTAGAAATTCTAGACCGCATGCATGCATGCATGTCACGATCGTGTCACAGTTTGAAGTAAATCTGATTTGATTAACGAGTTCGGAGGCTGATCTTTTTTTGCCTTTAAAAACAGTTACACCTGAAGTCAACATCGCCGACAAGAGCAATAACATCACCATAGAGGGCCAGTCTTACACGCAGAGCTGTTCCGCCGATGGCAACCCGAGCCCCGACGTTTATTGGCAGAGCTTCGACGGTATGGTGCAGAACGGCAACAACCTGCAGATATCAAGTATTTCCCGAACTCAGCAAGGGTTATATACATGCTACGCAAACAACACTCTCTGGGACGGATCAGCGGCTATTGGAAATGACTCAGTCATGGTAACGGTGCAGTGTAAGTGAGAATAGCCTTAACCTTTCGCGATTATCATCACAGTCGTTTAATTTTCTGGCTTTGCTCTTCACGATTCACTCATTTCTCTCCCTCCTGTGTTGATTTTTCTATGCCCTGCATTCTCATACCACCGATTTACACATGACTATCGCCATATCGTTGCCTCCATTCTGTTTGTCATTATGACGTTGCAACATCATTACTTTCACTGATTACGTTACATCCTAACATTCAAACCCGTTTTGTGTATGTGTGTGTCATTTTTTGATTGGATACATGATCACTCTTTCCTTACCATCATGTTTATCATCATCATCATC